>JAOQMR010010342.1:0-10532 GCA_027563865.1 Erythroxylum pelleterianum | reverse complement strand
GTCATATATCAGGGACTTCATTAATTCGATTAAAGATCAACATCAATTCATAAGGAATGAATATCAAATTAATGAAACATGTCTTTTCTTTATTTGTACTTAAAGTCTTCACACAACTTCGTACAAAACGCGCTAAGGGCGATTTCCTTTAGGGCATTACTCTAACAATCTTACAGTACTATACAGGCATAAGTTGAGTTGTATCGACATACAAGTCAACTTATGAGTACTGTAAATGTATAAGTCGAGTTGCGCAAGGGCACAAGTCGACTTACATTTACATTTACTACATGCAAGGAAAAGATAGAGGTCAGGATTAGTTCGCGTCTGCATTAGTATTTTTCCTATTTTTGTATAAATTTGTATTTCACGATTTCTGTAAAATATTGTACCCCAAAATTCTTGTACAGTGTGTATGCCAAAGGATTTATGTGGTAATGTAAAGTCATTATGACTAAAAATGTTTTGTTTTCGTAATGGGCCAAAATGGCAATTGAAATTTCGATGATTGTTTTGCGATGATTGAGAATGTTTATGAAATAAAGTGGGCCCGATTTGGTTATTGATTTTTCACAAAATGTGTATATGTTTGTTGTTAAAAAAGTACTAAGTTTTAACTATTCGAGTGCTTTAACATGCCACCCTCGCAGGGCACGGACTCGAATATCACTCAGGATTTCGAGCACGTGTCTTGCGGGAGTGGGGTGCTACATATGTGGTATCAAAGCCCAGAATTACTATCTTATATAGGCGTTTTCTGAAATACATGTCAAGTGACATGCATTTTAGTCATGTCATAGCATATAGTAGCAACTAATCCCTAGTCTGAGTAACATGAGGATGAGACAAACCCATGAGCATTTATTAAGAGTTTGAGCGGATAGAAATAGTGAGAAAAAATGATGATATGTTAGAATGTGAGAAAATGGAAGTTGTGGATATCTTGAAATAAGAAAAAGTGTATGGTTCGATATGACAAATAAAGTTTCAGCATATTTGTATTGGTGGATGTATTATGGAATACGACAACAATGTTCTACTGGGGTAATATATCCTTGAATGTGGGATAGATATGAATATATTGTTGTGAATTGATAGAGAAAAATAGAGATATGGCAGAAGTGGCAAGGTTTAAAGTGTATAAACAAAGTTGGATGAAAACAAAATTTTCTATAATCTAGAGAGGCTGAAATTGGGCTTGCAATGGTTGTTTGATTATTGCGATAAGAGTTTATAACTTAGTGTAAGAGTACGTTAGTGGGATCAAAATTGAAATTTCAGGATGATCATGCAACTATGATTCTGAATTGATTGTAAAAATACGTAGGTATAACAAAATAATGGAAATTGGAAGGTGAGACGATGATAATGATAAATGAAAAAGTTGTCAAGGTTAAGTTGATTTGCCTATGTGAGTACACATCTAATAATGGGATCACCATGATAGGTGAAAATATTAAGCATATGTGTATTATATATGCGTGGAGATGATATCGGAAGCAATCGGTGACTTATTGAATAATTGCTCGTCATAGTTCCTATAGTTTAAAGTCTAATATGAGTTAGAGTAAGACGTGAAAGTGTTTATAGTGATCAATTGGGAATGAATTGAGATTGTTAATGATATTACCATATATGATAGATTTGAGGAAAAAGAAGAAGGATACGATCATGGCATAATCCCCACGATCGAGGATAGACGAAAAAGGGGAAGCATTATCTAGAATCAAATGAGATCAAGGTATCCTTAGCATAAGCTACCAATTGGTGAGTTGTCCTAACTACGTCTCTAGATAAGATGTAATGATTTGGATGGTACATACCAAGATACTAGAGTAAATAATTTGCTTAATGCTTCAATGATCCTTATTAAAAAGGATGTTCTGGTCATATAAGTTATGGCATAAGTTGATCTTAATGAGATAATATGAATAGTTGGAATTGATCTTCTTGAGGTACTAAGAATGACTGATAAATAATCATGGAAAATAGTTGATTGATAAGGATTTCATGAGCAGTATTGAGGATAATATCAAGAAATCTTCTTCCAAAGAACAATTTCATTGAGATAGGTTCAGTAAACTAGATGATTCAATTTAAGAATGATCAATAAAGGAAAAAACAAGGAATCAATATGTAATAAATCAAAAAGCGAATATTGGAGTCATATCCCTAGCAGAGACTCAAGCATAAGAGATAAAATATGCTACTGAGAAGGTATGTATTTTGTTTGATGTAAAGTATCCAACTATGAGATTGGATTATTAAATTTGAGGAGACATTAATTGCTAATATGAGGAGAATATAGGTCCATGTTATATTCTGTGTAAATATGTTCGGGAGATACAAATTTGATGTGATGAATATGTTACAAACACAGGAAGTTAAGATTGCAAATAAATTGAAATGTTTGGGGAAATTAGTAAGAATGAATAGATGTTAGAACAAGTCAATGTGAAATCAGAGAAAATAGCATGAATTGAGAAAATCATTTGAGAAGAAGTCAATCGGGAAAATTGAAAATAACATGAGATAATACTACCTCATTGAGGAATTAGATTCTTAAAGAATTAAAGAGAACCAATCATGGGCACAAAGAAATTGGGGTTATATCTGTTGGAGTTAGCAATGTCCCCGACAGTATTATGGCATTGAAGATTAAAGTGATCCAAGAAAAATTGTACCAATTAGCGACTATGATCATAGATGGTATTTTGAGTGTATTCGAAAAGTAGAGAGAACAATTTGATTACTTGAAGAAATCTTACATATCAAAAACGTAGAAACAGTTATATGCCAAGTTTCATAAAAGTGAATCTTAGCTTGATCAAATAAATTGTGGGTGATATAGTATTTGAACATGGCACATTAGAAGACGCAAGGAAGATAGAGGTGATGATAAAGTGAGAAACTACAAGGAATATATGTAAGATTCGAAGTTCTCTAGAACTAGCTCTATGTTGAATACTACCCGAGACTGTTAAGGGTTTTCACTGATCCTAGCTCTTTGACAAAAATGTTTGAGAAAAAACTTGTAAATCGTATGACGGATGAATGTAAAGAGAATTTTGAGGAAGTATAATATCAATGTTAATTTTGCCATTAGGATTTGGAAATTTCGCAGTATACAATGAAGTTCCCATTAAAGATTAAGATGCAAATTGTTGTAACATCATAAAGTGATTTTTGTATACTTAAAGACAATTAAAGCCTCATAAGCTGAATTTTAATACATGATTTAGAATTTACTGAACTAGTAATTGCGTTGAGAGCTTGGAGACATTATAGGTACAGTGAAACATTTCAGATTTTATATGGATTATTACATTATGAGGTAATTACTGAGTTTGGAAGAATTGAAAATGAGACTGAGACATGGATAGTGTACAAATGAGTATTTTCTGGTAAAGCTAGTGTTATATCTGATGTATTGAATAGAAAATTCAATAATGGTGTAGCACAAATTCAAATATTGAGGTTACAAAAACCTAGTGCAATAAAGAGCATAGAATGTCGAGTTGAATGTAGGGGAAAATGAAGTATTATTAGTTGCATTGAATTTAAGATCAGTTTCACATGAAAAGATTAGCAAGGCTCAAATTGAGGATTCATAAATTATGAATCTTACTGCGAAACTGAAAATGAATCCAGATTTTGAAATTTGAATAGGAAAAATGTTACTGTGTGATTGAAATAAGAAGGATGTGTGCCCAATAGAAAAATGATTGAGCAAAGAGACTACTAGAGAAAGCAAGTACCAACCTAAGCTCTACATCTTAGCAGGAATACTCTGAAATAGTATTTAACTATTAAGGATGTAAAAACAAGTGACTGAATGTTTGAATTACCAACAGTCCTAATCGTTGGGGATACGCTTAAGGCTTATATTTTAGAGTTTATAGGAGCATGGGGTCAATATATAGCATAGAAATCATTATCATAGTGATATCATTAGAATACTGTATAAGGCGTAAAAAAACCAAAAGAGTTGTTCGCTCTTACATTGAAATAAAGAGGGCCTAAAAATGGTTAAAGGCCAAAATTGATTCGAGATACGGTTGATGAATGAAATGAATCTGTAATAGGAGTTACATGAAGCAAGTAAGATAAATAAAATTGGTGGATCAACATTGAGGTTATGGAACATAATAAGATGGACATCGAGTCAAGTGTATTAACACTAAAGAGATGTGAAGTATCAAGCGAAAGATGGAATGTCTCTAAGAGTATCACCTTGCCAAGGTGTGCTCAGGTTAGGGAAAAGGATAAGGTAAGCCTGATATGAAAAGTTCTGTACGAAATTATTATGAGTTAGTATTACCAATGAAAAATGTTTCAGATTCACACAGAGTTACATTGATATGTTTAGGAAATATCATTATGATCCACTATATGTGTTATTGATGCTGGAAGTGAAATTGTGGGTAATCTGAAATATATTGAGGAAACAGTTAAAATAGTGAGATATCTGAAGAAATGAGTAAAGGGTTGCTTGATTTCATTAACTATAGTCAATTGGAAGAAATTATTTGAGTGGTAAAGTTAAATGGGAAATAGAGAAGTAATTGAGGAAACAATTCCCCTGCCTTCCTGATCAATCAAATAAGAATTTCGAGGACGAAATTTATTAAGTAGGGGAGAAACGTAACGTCTTGTTCCTATACTAAGGGTTAGAACCCAAAAATTTGGTATTTGTGAGATTAAAGAGAGATTTAGAAAATTTAATTTAATGCTCATGTATAATATAGTATGCTCACATGTGAATAGTAGTCCTTGCATATGAAAATACTTGTTCATGTACTCAATTGACACTTTTTAGGTATAAATGGTTGTTTTAATGTGAGTATGATGCGAATTATGGTTTTGTGTCTTAAAAATTGAGTGGGAATGTATAAGTAGTGAACTAGAATTTTTGGTGAAAATTTGGAAATTTTTTGGAAGTTAAGGGTATTTTTGGTGATCATGGAGATGAAAGAGTTAGGGTTTAATGGTGATTTTGAAGATCTTAAAGCTAACAGTAGCATATTGTTGCTTACTCCTTTGTTGAATGAGATATATATGATGATGGGTTATTTGATCACAAAATGGTGCTTTATATATGATGGAATGTGGTTGATGAAATGAGAAAATAATTGTCTTACCTTTACATATATGATGACTGATGTTGTAGTGATGAGTTAGTGATATAAAGATTGTCAAAATGATGTAGAAATTGTACATAAAATTTGACTGATAAATAGAGTTTCATGTTCTGTTTTTGATGGAGAAAAATGTGGATTATTGGTTGTTTTAGGAATGGATTGGATTGGGTATGGAAGTTAAAGAAAAGGCAAGTATTGTGTCTTGAAAAGAGAAGAATTAAGATGAAAGTTTAGAGACAAATTGATAATGGTATTTAAAGTGGCTGGAATATGCTAGCTGTAACAATTCCACTGGATATGCATCTGTAATTTAGCCATAACTTGTTCTTTAGTTATCTAAATGAGATGGTTTTTGATTTAGGTTAAATTAGAGACATAAGGCTACATTTTTTATGAAGACATCGAATTCAAATTCTATCTATAAGAGTTTCTAATTTTGACATGAAATTGAGTACTGAGTACAGAAAGTTGATGATGAATGTGTATGTATATGTTGATATGTTATTAGTCTTTATGATCAATCATGGGCTATAATTTGGTTATGGATGATATTGAGTTGAAATGGAGTTAGAATAATAGATAAATGGTGAGTATTGAACTAGAAATGATTGACTAAGCATGAGAAATTGAATGTTGTACGTAAAGAGTTAGAAATCTGGAAAACACATAATCCAATTGGAAATACTTTAGTGCAAGAGGCACAACTTTTTCTGTAGAACTTGGATTGAGGTCATTTAGGTATGGTTTTAAAGAGAACTTCGAGATCTACAATTCTATGAAGACCGAGAAAAGAGTTTTTGACTTCTAGAGGGTCAAAGTTTTAAATTTCTGTAAGTGACCCATAAAGTTCCTTTTAACGGACATGGATGTCCGTTTAACGGAAATTCACAGGTCAAGTGACCCTAATTAAAGCTTAAATGGGTCATAAAGTGAACCTAGAATGATCCTTGGTTTATGAGACTAATGTATGATAAGTTTGAAGTGAAAATGAAGGTTAAAACTTAGTGAACGAATGGATGAAATCAAAGGACCCAAGGCATGATTATAATGGGAATGAAGATATTCATATGATTGTAGTTATGATTCAAAGAGGTAAGTAATATGTATTAAGTGAATAATTGTGGATCAGAATGGGATATTATGAGATCATATGAGGTTAGAAAAGAGATGACAAGATATTGAGTTATGATGTAAAGTGACCAAGTGTTAATGAGGTGTAAGCTTATGAATAATCTAGACTCATAAAAAGGGTAACGATTGAATGGAGAATTTAGAATGGTCATGTGCAAATGAAGGGTAAATCTAAGTTCAATTAGATAAATATGAATCATGAAATAAGAATGAGCATAAGATGTGAAATTGGAAAATATACCTGAGAATTGTCATTGAGCTTGCATTATACATTACACACATAATGTGATTGTGCAATTAATAATGTGAGTTCCATATATGTTTTGCATGATGGTGATACAAGATAGAACGTCCACATCCAGACGTTTCCAGATCATGGAAGCTAATGCTAATCTGGAGCATACTGTGAGTAGAACAAGATGGTCTCATTTTATTGTTTGTTTTGTTTCAATTTTTGTATTGATTGAATATTGACTAATTATATGAATATGATTGATTGTGTTGGTTTCTGGACAGAAGGTTCGATGATGTAATATTGATTGGGGTATTGAAGTGCTCATTGAATTTGAATTCGATGAACTAAGTGTACGTAATATGATTGTTAAATGTGTTCTGAAAGTACATTTGCATATGAATGAAAATGTGAATCCTCAACTTTAATAATAAATGTCGGACTAAGATCCGATGATATGGGAAAGTGATTGAATGGGATTATGCAAATGTGAATAATGCATTCCATTTCATGAATTCATGAAATATAATGGCTGTTATGACCACAGTAACCACTGATCAGAGCTTAATGCTCAACGAGTGAAAATGAGGTTCGAGCTTAAAAGTGAATCAAAGCATCAGGCTCAATGTTTAATGAGTCTTGTATCCCCCAAGCGGATAAGGGACAGTTATCAATGAGCCCTATATGGAACAGTTTAGACACTCGGTCACAACAAAATAACAAATGGAAAGTGGGTCTCAAGCGCACTACATATGCATTATATGATGATTAAATTGTATTGAATATAAAGTGCGAAATGTGAAATGAGGTGAATTATGTGTTACGTGACTAGGTGAGCCATCAATGATTGTCACTCGTTGAGTTCGCAAAACTCACCCAAAATTTGCAAATATTTTTCAGGACTCTGAAGAATACCCCATTAGGTAAACGGGAATATATTTACTGCATGCAAGGGAAAGATAGAGGTCAGGATCAGTTCGCGTCTACATTAGTGTTTTTCCTATTTTTATATAAATTTGTATTCCGTGATTTCTATAAAATATTGTATTCTGAAATTCTTGTACACTGTATACCAAGGGATTTATGTGGTAATGTAAAGTCATTATGACTAAAAATGTTTTGTTTTCGTAATGGGCCCAAATGGCAATTGAAATTTCGATGATTGTTTTGCGATGATTAAGAATGTTTATGAAATAAAGTGGGCCCGATTTGGTTATTGATTTTTCACAAAATGTGTATATGTTTGTTGTTACAAAAAAATGTTCTGAGTTTTAACTATTCGAGTGCTTTAGCATGTTACCCTTGCGGGGCACGGACTTGGATATCACTTAGGATGTCAAGCACGTGTCTTGCGGGAGTGGGGTGCTATATGCGTGTAATCCTTAGGTTTCCTGCTATTTTGGTCACTTGAATTAACTATTAATCTGAGCAAATCATGAAGAATTTCATGATGCCAATTTACCAGAATGTAAGTGGATTAACACTCGAACTCTTTGATAGTTAATTATCTGACTTACGAACCTTTCTATTGTTAATTACTGTGCAATTCATCCCTTCACCATCCTGTACCCCACTTGGTTTGGAGTATGGGCTATGTGTCAACTCCCACTAATCTAGTCTAAGTGATGTTAGTTCTTATCCTAGGGATCTCATTACTCTATGTGTCATTGAAGACTATCTTCATGACACATAATTGCTCTACCCAGAGACTCCTAAGTAATGACCCTAATAAGAGGCTGTAGGTATCATCTCCTTCTATTAAGAGTGGTGAATCCTTTATTGACTATCTAATTACCTTCAAATACCAATAGCTGTACCCAATCCCCACCCTATGAGCGACCTCATCTTGAGGCAAAAAGGAATGGGGTCAAAGCACAGGATCAATATCCAAGATATCATTGAGTACCTCAAGTCTAAGGATATTTTCACTATTGACATTTGTAGATCATCCATATAATAATCTTATAGCAGGTTATCCGATATACTTACTACTCTTACTAAGCATCCACATGTTAACTCTAAACATCTTATGCTTACAATTTATGAGATCCACTGCTTGATCCAATCAAGGAGTATTGTAACATCCCGATTCCTACGGGAAGGATAAAATGGGAAATTGGAGTGGTTAGTGAGGGGTTAGAAATGTTCCTACTTATTCATTCATATTGTGACATATTTGTGAATGTGATAATTGATATTGTTGCACATAAGATTATTGTACATGCATACATTGACATTCCCGGTCTACTTGATTAACTGTCATTGGTTAAGATTTTCCTGAATTTGGGGTTATTGATTGAGGAGAATTATGTAGAGAATGTCATTAATCATTTTATAATATTAGAGAATTTTAGGGAATTTTCAGGAATTTTTCGAGGTTAAAACTCGGACTAGGAAAAATATCGGGGTCAGACCGACTGAAAATGTGGAATTGAATTTATTGCCAATAGTATTGGATTATGGACTTATGACTATAGGGATTATTGGACAAGTGTAAATTGTTGGCATTTGGGTTTAAAAAATGATTAAATGAGGGAGAATTAATGTAAATGTGACACATGGCATTAATTTTAACCATGTATTTAAGTAATTAACCTAAGTAAATGTTCATGAAGCTTCTTCATCTTCTCACCCACGACACTCACCCTTTCTTAAGCCAATATTGGTGGTTTTTCTCTCATTTTCATTGAGCATCATCCTCCTTCTCCATTGCTTGAAAATTTATCACTCAAAGCTTAGCTATTACCTTCATCTTGTGCTTCTTGCCACCTTGTTCTTTCTTGCTTGCTTGAACCTACTTCTCCCACCCTTGAAAGATGATTGTCGATGGTGATAGGGAAAGTTAGGTCTTGGTGAAGTTCTTGTAGAATTGAAGAATTAGAGGCTAACTCAAGTAAGTTGCATGCTTTGTATGTTGAATATTGCATAATTGAAGTACAAATGATACTTGAATCATGTTTGCATAAAGTTCATGTATGTGGCTTTGATTGATGGTTATAAATGTATATCTTGTGTTTTGAGTAAGTAGGTTAAGTCTTATGAATGGGAATGAGAGTAAAGAAATTGAATGAAATATGTAAATAGGGAATTGAGAAAAGATGGATGATTATACCTTGATTGATGTATGAAAGGGTTTATATGGTGTTTTAATTGTGCTCTTGATGGATCATGACTTGTTGTAATGGATTGTTTGAGGTTGAATTGTGTAAGTGAAAATGAAGTGAAGGATTGATTATGTGTGTTGTGTATATAGTTATGAAGTTGTTAAATGCTAAAAGGAAGTTAAGAAAAGGATTGATGGTATTGTGGTGAATGCTTGGAGGTGATTGTAGTTTGAAATGTTCTATGGTTAGTTGAAAATAGTTTGTGCCATTTTGAATTACTAACTTGTGAATTTGAAGTGATTTGAATGTGAAATTTAGGTAGGTAATGAAAAGAGAATGGAAAATTTGAGGAAATAGATGACACTGGGAATGATGGATGAAATGAGTTGAGAATTGTGAATTTAGGTGAATTGGATTGTTATTTGTGTTGTTTTGCCATGATTTGAGCTTAAAGGAACTGAATTGGGAAAGATTAAAGTTATGTTTGATGAATAATTGAAGGTGGGAAAGTTGGAAAAAATTGAAGAATGTTAGTTTAAAGACTGTCCGTCAAACGGACACGGATGTCCGCTTAACGGATAGATTCGGGTGAAAGAATACCCTAGAAGAAAGCTGTGTCCGTCGCACGGACAGGGAAGTCCGCTTAACGGACAGATTCGGGTGGAATAGTACCCTTTATGCGATTCATGTCCGTTCCGTTTAACGGACATATTCGGATGAAAATGGCACATTTGGTGATTCATGTCCGTCGAACGGACATGGGAGTCCGTTTAACGGACACTCTCGGGAGAAATTGGCATGTTTGATGGAACTGTGTCCGTTTAACGGACATGGCAGTCCATTTAACGGACATGCTTAAATAGTTTTGAGAAATTGGGATTTTTAACCATTTTAAAGGCTGAATTGAATTGGATGGTCCTCATG
>JAOQMR010010287.1:0-10535 GCA_027563865.1 Erythroxylum pelleterianum | reverse complement strand
TTTTGTCTTCATGTTCTAAAAACATTTGTTGCTGTCAAATGTTTTTAGAACACGAAGACAAAACCGACTTTTAATGAAGGAAGCTGAATAGGTTAATGAATGACGGCTGCAAGAGACGACATTCATCACTTTTCTATCCCGTTCAGATATCCCATCTTTGCTCTAGTCAATCTCCTTTTTGTTCCGTAATAACAAATGAGTTTGAAAATCAAGATAATGGCTTAATGTTTGTGCTTTTAACTCATTTGAGCTCTTATGCTTCCAACTTCTACCTGAAACCAAATGTGAACCAAAATGAGTATCTTAAGTATTTCATCATATTAATCACTAAATGTTATAGAGTAAATATATAAACAATCAAGCACATATCAAAGATCACAAAATATTTATGAATTTCCTTTAAGGGAAGGAAAAATTGTATAAGTCTTATACAAATATTATTGACTAATGATGAGTTAAGCATCTTACTGAAAGGATCCACTTAATACTTTATTTTCTCAATCCTTGTTGCTTATATAGTGAAGATGTGTGTACAAATATTGATATTATAAACGATCTTTTCGTGTGATTAAATGCAAAGATATTTTCTTTATTAAAGAGCAATTAAGAACAATAAATAGGGTTTTACCGTGATGAAAGATAGCGTTAGAGTTGTTTCATCAAAAATTACTCCTAATTAAAAAAAGAAAGGTGGAAAAGCTTGTCTAACTTCAAGATCTGGGCGTCGTTGGGTGTGCTTCGCCGACCTTGGATTTTAGAGAAAAGCTTGGTAATGTGGTGTTCATTCTGAAAAGTGGACAGACAGCGCATAGCATATGGGTAGCGTAGATCAAAGTCCTAGTTCGTGGATCTTTTGGTAGATCTGGGAGTCATTGGGTGTGCTTGAACGTCGCAGACCTTGGATCTTAGAGAAAAGCTTGGTCATGTGGTGTTCATCATCTTCTTCGCAATAGAAAAGACGTGTTCGGACGCCATCGGAGGGCTAAAAGACAGCACACAGGTGGAAAGCTACAAGTTGTTTGCGAGACTGCCTGTGCGATCAGATCTGGGCGCCGTTGGGTGTGCCCAACGTGTGCGTTCGCCCATTGGCGAGGCTGCCGCACGCCTGTGCGTGGGCGTCGCTGGCGGCTTTGGTGCAGCCACTACTTGAGGCTAGGCATTTGAATGTGCATAGCTCTGCTTGAGGACCGCTTTGCCATCTGCGACAAGAGAAACTCAAATTGTTGCTTCGCCCATCGTCGTCAGTTTGTGGGGTGGACAGGATACAAAGACTTATGAACCAGTGTTGCAGCAGTGCTTTCCGATCTGAATCCTTGAGGGTTTTCAGATCTGCGTAATAACAGTGTTTCTCTTTTGTTTTGCTTTGTCTGTGGGTTTTCAGATCTGCGTCGTGGGTCTTGATCTCTTTTGCGGTTCTACAGTGGGTAAGAAGAGTAAGTAAGAATTAACACAGGGGACGCTAAGAATGACTACCGCTGTCGCTGCTTGTCTGCCACCGCGGGCGGGCATAGGGGTGGACGACGCAACCAAACAAGTCAAAGCTAATGACACAGATTCATTGGCTAGCGATGATATCATGAAGGAGGCGGTTGTTGTCTCCCCTGTTGTTTCTTTCAGAGACAAGCTTTTGGGCGAGGGCTCGACTCATTCTGTTGCAATCCCTCTGGAGGCGGGGGATGAGATTTCTATTGGCGAAGCAGATTACATAGCCACGGTCAAGAATGGGGTTCCATCTATTACCTTCTCAGACCGAATTAATGGTCTCCTTGATAAGCGCATGGAATTATGTGTGATCATTAAGCTTTTGGGCCGACGGATCACCTACAATGTTTTATCGACTAAGTTGGATGGTTTATGGAGGACTAAGCGGCCTTTTCATCTGTCAACTCTTGAGAATGACTATTATATGGCGAAATTCCAATCGCAGGAGGACTATGTTATGGTTTTGTCCGCAGGCCCCTGGTTCGTTTTCGGACAATGCCTGACGGTCCAGCCGTGGACCCCAACTTTCGATACTATTGAGCCGTATCCGATGGATGTTTCAACATGGATTAGACTCCCGGGATTGCCGTCACGGCTGTATGTACACGATGCTCTTACGACGATCGACAAACAAGTGGGGACGGTTATTAGAGTGGATTTCAATGCGGAAATGGCCACCAAAATGCGGTTTGCTCGTATTGCGGTCTGCGTCGACTTACGGAAAGCGTTACCTTCCAAAATCAAAATCAATGGCCGGTTTCAACCAATTGAATACGAGTCGCTGTCATTTATATGTTTTAAATGTGGTAAGTATGGTCATTTCCAAGATAATTGTCCTAGTAACAATGTTGGTGTTGTGCAAGAAGCCATGCCGGTGGATAAAGGCAAGAGTCCGCCGCTGGAGACTCAGGCGACATTGGAGGAGCTGGTCACATGGGTCGAGACGGAGGAATACGGGTCATGGATGGTTGTCAAGCATAAACCCCGGGTGATTCCCACGAAAGGTCACAATCCGAAAAGTGCTAATACAGGGGCGCAATTTAAGGGTTCAAGATTTGATCTCCTGGCTGGTCAAGTAGAGAATGAGTTGGCGATGGATAATTTCGGCAAGGCTTCTGCTCCCAGTGCTTCTTCTCCAACGGCTCCTCGTGTTAATAATTTCAGGACGGCTCAGACTAAGTCCACGAGCAATCCTAAGGGCAAAAAGAATGCAAAAGATTCGATCTCAGAGGCCCAAAAGCAAGCCAATACTGTTGGCAGTCTAAGGAAAGGCCCGCTAGTTACACATATTCAAAAGATGGCCAATGAGGTGGCCCAGATAACAAATGCGAAGCAGCCCGGCCCTGTAGGCACGATCTCTGAGCCCGAAGTGCTTATGGAAATGGAGGCACAGGTCCATGATAATCCTGTCTTTATCTCGGATCGGGCACCTGAAGATCAATGCGGGCCGATCACTGGCGAAAGGGTTAGGGAAATTACTTCTAAGCCTCAATTTCAAGCTCGACCGATGGGGTCGTCTTTGGATCCGCAACAACACTCGGTTGTTAGAATGGAAGAACATTGCGCTCCTAACAAGGTGTCGCTCCCTCATTCTAACCGGAAGTGGCCTAAAAAGGCCAAATCGACAGTCACTGTCTCACCGTTCAATTCCCCAAGTTGTGAAGCGTGGTCGGCCAAAGGTTGTGCGCCCAGTTCCTCAAGTGGAAAAGGCCGTGGGAGAAGCTGAGTCGTCTGCGGCTTCTGCGTGTGTCTCCGAGGCAGTTGCAGCTATGGTTTGCACTGTGGATAATCTGCAAATTGAGATGTCGGCCACTTCGGGCTCGGGTACTGCTACGGAGCAGAATGGAGTTTTGCTTGCAACATCGACCTGATCACAGTGCCACTGCACAGGTGTTTTGCTCCTTTTCTTATTTGCTTTGTAATGTTTTATATGAACTTTACGACTCTTGTTTGGAATTGTCAAAGATGTGGCAATTCAAAATTTCATCGTTTTCTTTCTGAGTATAGGAGAGAGCATAACATGAACCGTGTTGTGCTTCTGGAAACAAGGATCAGTGGTAAGACTGCAGACTCAGTTGTTGCGAAATTGGGCTATCCATATTCGCATCGGGTTAAAGCTCACAGTTTTGCAGGAGGAATATGGCTTCTTTGGGATGATTATATTTCTGTCGATATTCTTTTTAATCACTCTCAACTTATCCATGCTCGTGTCACAAAAGTTAATGCTTCTTCCTTTTGCTTTATTACGTTTGTTTATGGTAGCCCGCAGATTCAGGGCCGTAAGAAGCTTTGGGAAGATCTGAGTTTGCTGGCTGAATTAGTTCAGGGACCTTGGATGCTTACTGGCGACTTCAACTCTATTCTTTTCGCGGATGAGAGGAAAGGGGGGCCAATAGGAATCCGCGGGGGTGCCATATGCTCCAAGAGTTTATGTTTGAGATGGGTCTTCAGGATATTGGGTTTAATGGGCCGAAATTCACCTGGTATCGGGGTTCCCTTTTCCAAAGATTGGACAGAGCTGTGGTTAATGGTGACTGGGAGATTTCTTTTCCCAATACGAGTGTTACTCACCTCGAGCATCTCAAGTCTGATCACCATCCTCTTCTTATTTCTTTTGGTGGGCCGAAATCCTGTCCTGGCGATCGTCCCTTCCATTTCTTCTCTGGGTGGCTCGAGCATGAATCTTTTGCTGGTCTTGTACAGAATAAGTGGGATGACAAGATCCCAATTGCTCATACTATCTATCAATTTACGGAGGCTGTTAAAGCTTGGAATCATGCGGTGTTTGGAAGTATTATCGCGTGGAAACGAAAACTCATTGGTCGGATTAGTGGGGTGCAGAAGGCTTTGGAAAGGCGTAGTACCCCCGAGACTTGTTCAGTTGGAGATTGATCTTCAGGCGGAGTTGGAGGAGATCTTAGATAATGAAGAGATCCTTTGGCGTTAGAAATCTCGATGTGAGTGGCTTGCAGATGGGGACAGGAATACGAAGTATTATCATAGTCGAACTATGACTAGGCGTAGGCGAAATACCATTAGCGCGCTTAGACTTCAAGACAACAGTTGGTGCTATGATGATGCGATGTTGAAACAGGAGGCTATTGACTTCTTTAGCACTCTGTATACCGTGGACAGGCCACCTTCAGGTCCGTTTCCTGACAGGGGGTCTTTTCCGAGTATCAGTAGGCTGGATTTTGAGAAGCTTCAACGGCAGGTTAAGAATGACGAGATTAAGTCGGCTCTCATAGCTATGTATCCGCTTAAAGCTCCGGGGGTGGATGGGCTCAATGCCCAGTTCTATCAACGACATTGGCAGATTGTGGGCCCTTCTATTTGTTCTATGGTGCGTGGGGTGTTTAGTGATCAGAATCTTGATCCGGTGCTCAATCGTACTCTTCTGGTTCTTATTCCGAAGACCCAGGGGCTGGAGCAATTGTCCCAATTTCGTCCGATCAGTCTTTGCTCGGTGCTTTATAAACTTGTGACTAAGACTATTGCGACCAGGTTGAAGAGTATCATGCCCAATCTCATTGCCCAAAATCAAGTCAGTTTCGTGGCGAGGAGGAGCATTACTGATAACATCATCGTGGCCCAAGAGGTTATTCATTTTATGAAAGGCTTCCAGGGTCGATCGGGGTGGATAGCCATCAAGGTCGATCTCGAGAAGGCTTACGATAGAGTCAGATGGGATTTCTTGCAGGATACTCTTCTCGATGCTAGGCTTCCTTCGAATCTTATCAGCATCATTATGACCTGTGTCTCGACTTCTTCTATGCAAGTATTATGGAATGGTGGGGTGACGGATGAGTTCAAGCCTACTCGTGGACTCCGACAAGGGTGTCCTCTTTCTCCTTACCTTTTTGTTATGGGGATGGAGAGGTTGGGACATTTGATCAAGATTGCTGTTGCGAACAATTGTTGGAAGCCTATCAGACTTGCGCAGAGTGGTCCTTCTATCTCTCATCTCTTTTTTGCAGATGATCTTGTCTTATTTTGCAAGGCGGATATGAATCAAGCAACGGTGATGAAAGATATCTTGGATAAGTTCAGTTTTTTCTCTGGTCACAAGATAAAAATCTATCTAGATCAAAATATATATTTCAAAGATAGCTTGATTTATTATAATGATGTTCAGATGTTGACTTTTTAGTGAAAACATCCTCGGAACTGACCTTTAAGAGTTCTTGGACCTCTTCATAGCTAACCTTAACCTTTAGAGAGAAAAATATTATCTAAAGTGTAAAGTATCTAAGTCTTCAAAAAATTAGGGTTTCTATGCATTATATCTGTTTTCATGCCCTTGAACATGATCTGGGTCATAGTCATAGCCCAGGATATGAATTTGTCTATTGCCTCTGAGGGAGAGACGTAATATTTGGCACAATCATATCCCTAAACTGTGCATCTCACTATTTCTTTTTAAATTAATACATAGTGTATGATATGAATGTGGCTCAAGCCATACTGCTTTATAGATCTTTTTCCATGTCAAACAGTCTCTCTCTTGGCCATGTAGGCCATATTTTAATATATGTCTCTTGCGACACTTGATCAATATAGGACACGAGTTAGCACACGAGC
Source organism: Erythroxylum pelleterianum (assembly GCA_027563865.1). NCBI lineage: Eukaryota > Viridiplantae > Streptophyta > Magnoliopsida > Malpighiales > Erythroxylaceae > Erythroxylum > Erythroxylum pelleterianum. The sequence goes on along the minus strand of JAOQMR010010287.1, from coordinate 4,472 downwards.
ATGAATTAAACAATATTCCTCTAAAAGTTGTGATTTTGTTTATTTTATCTTAAAATAGCCTCCAATTCTCATAAATTTCATACCAAGGCCAATTTATCATAATTACTTAAAAAGAAATCGAAAACTAAGTGGAACAAGGTAATTTGAAATTAAAATCAAGTAAAATTTTTGAAAATATGTGCATTTTTATGCACATCACATTTGCATCTAAAATAACCATTTTTTTCATATAATCATCTGACCTTTTTATCTTGATTAAGAAATCAAGGATATTGGACTAAGATTATATATTTTGTTATAACCTAGTTTATTACATCTATAGCTTTAAAACAAGTTTGTATGATTATAAACAAGCACTTTAAAGTCTAATGTAGTAAACAATTTATTATCCATAAGTTTTTAAGTATTTTAAAATGAATGGAAAACACTTTATGACTCTGGAATGGTGGTCATTCTTGGCCTACAGGTGCTTAATAGGATAAAATAATATTAAAATATGTAAATGATTTATGAATTAAAGGTTAACTTAAGAATTTCAGTGTAAGGAATAAACAATCAAAATAGGTGGAGGACTGGTGAGAAATCAGAGACTAAAAAATGGACTAGCAAGAAGCTACAAAACAAAGAGAAAATAGTAAAATAGATTAAAAAGGAAAAAAAAGAAACTTTTGCCAAATAATATCTTGAGGTATTCTCATTAAATCTTGAAATTTAAAAGATAATTAGCAAGACTTGTGAGTTTACACACTAGAGTATCACTCTGATTTGAAGAAACTTGGAAGGTTCAGTCATAAGTCTGAGTCTTCAAGTGAGGTGAAACATCACCTATCAATTGAGTTTAAGTTCACAAACGAATCATTTAATCTTTTTATTCTTTTATTGGTAAGCATTTGCAAACATTACCTCTAATTGGAAAACTTTCACAACCTTTTTTTAATGAAATTAATGAATCTTGTACTGAGAGAATCAGATTGCAAGCATCATTATTAACTTTTACAAACCCTTTGATAAGCTTATATAAGCAGCTTCCCTTTTCATTCTTATATTTTCAATTAGATTATCAATTTAATCTTGTAAGTTTCTTGCTGTAATTATTTTTCATTGTCTCATCTTTTCTTTCAGGGCATTATTAGTTCATATTCACTTTAACCCACTTAGTATCTTAAGAATAAAGCTTAATTACATTACACATCTCTAATTTTACCATTTAAATATAAGAGTCTAAAAAAATATGTTCAATAATATATATTTTATGTTCTTAAAGAGATATGAAAAGTTTATGGTGATATAGCAAGATGGTGAAAATATGTAAAATTTAGCTTGAAATAGTGAATAAAATTCATGCCTTGAACATTAAAATATCCAAAATTTTGAAATTTTAGATTGGTGGGAACTATATAAGTTGTCAATATAGTATATATGGGTCTCAAAAATATAAAAAATAACACATCACCACACCATACAAAGATATCGCCAGAATATACAAAAAATACAGTTATACTATATGAGACATATCACGACACTATACAAAAAATACCACCACACTCTAAAAAAATACAACAACTATATACAAAAATAACTTTATTCAATACGATAAATGTCGCCATAAATATTGCAAATACCACAACCATATACATAAAGTATCATCACCCTATATAGAAAATATCATCTGTTGCACCCCACTCTCATAGTGCATATCTCCGAACATACCGATAGTAGTTGAGAACATACTCTATGAGGGTGGCATGCTAGAACAATCAGTCAATCATAACCATTAAAAACTTTTCACGCATCACACACATATTTTAGAAAACCAATAATCAAATTAGGCCTTTTTTTATAAACAACATAATCACAATCTTGATTACACTCATTGATCAATCTCATTTACAAACATTTCCAATTTGGAAAGTCATTACAAAACAAAATTATTCAGATACACATGATACAATAATTGTAGAATACATTTTTTAATACAAAATAATGAAAAATCTATGCAGACGTGAACTGTTCTCAACCTCTAACTCTTACTCGAATGCAATGGCTAGACTCTAATTTGTCTAACTGGAGATCTTCTTTAAGCATGAAAAATGTTGCAAATTTTGGTTTAAGTTTTGCGAGCTCAGTGAGTGGACCATCCTCAATGACTCACTCAATCACATAACACATCGATTTATATACTCACAAAATTCACATCACTTCATCAATTCAACATGTTGAGTCACATACATTTCAAAGACCTACAGAATCAATATCTATAGGCTCAAATACTACATCTTCTGTCTTAAGAAGATAAAAGAGAATGGTTAGTGAATATTCACATTTAGTTTTAAGTTATTTTGTCTCTAACTTATATAACATTATAATTCCTTTTGTTTATACAGGAAATTAAAGGATATGGAGTGACATTTGGGAAATTTAGTGGGAATACCTATTTTATGGTAAGTCATTTAAATATATATTTACGCTATTTATATGTAATTACAAAAAATGGTAATATTTAGCCTTTTGATTTTTTATGCTTCATAGATAGGTGAAAGTTAATGTCAAGTGCTAGAAACTCCGAATACTAATGCAACAACTACTTACTTAGACCTCACAAAATACAGCTGGCAATACAACTCAAACTAAAAAGAGGATCAAACTAAGGGCAAAAAGATCTTCCTCTAAAAAATCTAAAGTTGTTGATGATTGAGAATTTGGATACCAACTTTTGGTTATGTATTAGTTTTGGATATGTATTAGTTATCATTTGTTTGATAAATTTGACATGAATTGGTTCACAATTTGAACATGGTTTGACATTGTTCTATAAGTGTCATATTATAAAATTGCTATCTGTACTTTGCTCAGTAATACAAAATTAGTGGCTTAGTTTTAATATATTTTGTGTTGGTGTTTGATCCAGGTTTCATTTATAAATGCAATCATTTTAACTAGCTCATTTGTTATGTATAACATATGATCCAGGTTTAGATATTTATGGTACTGATATTTTAATGATATAATTGTTGATGCCAGAGTTCTGAATTATGGTCCAAAAGTATTAATTGAGAGTTGTTATAGTTTCTTTCAAGTCTTACATTTTCTCATGGCATTATCCACAAGTTTTATTTTCTCCTTCTCTTTATTTCTCACATTATCATGCCATGGAACAAGTCATAGCTACATACATATTTAATGTGATTAAGGACATATTGCGGCACATATGTGTGTCTTTCTACTTGTAATTAATAATAATCTAAGTGAATCTAACATCAATACTATGGTTGGGTTCCCATTTGCATTTCATAATAAATAGATGTCATGATCTAAGAATTATGAATCAGATAAGTTAAATTTGTTATATTCTTTCTAACAAGGTCCCAATACGAAACCTTTTCCAATAAAAAGATAAGACAACAATTCTCTTTATCACATTAATTATGGATGAAATGCTTAAGCTAGCCTATTGAAATTGAAATTGACCAAAATCAATGAGGTCAACAATGAGTTCAACAAATTAAGAGTCATTAATGCCACATTTTCTTTTTCATTACCAACCTAACAATGAAGTTTGCAAATGACTTAACATCAACACAACATACTACTTGCATACTTAATGGCTTCCTTGTTCTTTCATGACAACATACTACCTCTAGTTACAAAAAGAGAAAAATTACATTTCAACTTTTAATTGTTACGATGTGCCCATATTTGTGCTACTTATATTGAACGCTCAAGCTATGAAATCATATGGGACCTATAAAATAAAGATATAAACACAAATATTAGGCTTATAAAAAATTTGCATTATGCAGGTAAATTACGAATACTTATTGCAAACAACAATGCATCTTGGGAACAAGACTTTTACCCCAACTCACAAAAGATGTTTGACATATTTTCTAATAAGAAAAAATTCATCTAATTAACAAATTCTATGTATCTACAAGACACCTTCAATTTGAATATTGATTAAATTTTTTTATACTAATGGAATTGTTAAAAATCAATAATTGAAATACTTACGTTTCTGTTGATGCATTCATATAAATGTTGGCCAATGTTAGGCTATAACAATGAATATATATTAAAATTACTTTACCATTGAACATAATGCTTTCTCTCGACAAAATTGATAATATATCCTTTTAGCTTCTACTACATTATCAAAACAACAATAAATAGCATCCTTAAATTCATTAACACCTTGACACTCTTTCTATGTTAAATATATACCAGTGCATAAGTAACTAAAGCTACTTTTTTTTAAATTTCTGGTACCCATATTTGTTTAACCTATTTCAATATTATCACACAAATATTTAATTAGTAACTTAAATGTTGGGCCCTGATTCGTATTAAGCACGTTTAAATTATTTGGAGGCATGTTTAAATTATTTTGTTAAATTTTTTTGAGGTTTAGATTGATACTTGTTATTTTGGTTGGAATAATTAGGAATTTTATTGCTTACGTTATGATTATTTTA
>JAOQMR010010267.1:0-10536 GCA_027563865.1 Erythroxylum pelleterianum | reverse complement strand
ATAGATCTTTCTTTTCTCTATGAAATGGACACAAATTTTGCCCAATTTGGAGTTCGGAGTCAAAAGTTATAAGTGTTTGAAGTTTGAGGGTCAAAAATCAGATGGAAGGAAAAATGAGACGATGTTACTGTTCATTGCTCAAAAATTAGACGATGTTACTGTTCATCGCTCAAAAATCAGATTGAAGGAAAAATGAGATGATTTACTGTTCATCTCTCAAAAATCAGACGATGTTACTGTTCATTGCTAAAAAAGCAGAAGGAAGGAAAAGTATGAGCATAGATCGGTATTTTGGTGATATCTAGAGCTATAGAGCTCAGAATCAGGTGATTCAAATTGCAAATTAAACTAGAGACATGGGGCTACACATGTATGAAGAATTGTGATCAAGATTCAGCCCCTAAGATGTTCGGATTTTGGAGGGAAGTTCGGTATGGTGCATAGTCTCGAGATTGTTTCAGTCATAACTTTTTCGTTTCTAACCCAAATTGAGCGATTCCAGTGGCGTTGGAATCGTTAGAACCAAGGGATAAAATTTATTAAAAAGCCAACCCAAATTTCCTGATTGAGTTTCCCTTATCCTTTGTGGTCAATTCGTGTTCGGTTTGGGCCCTCTATGCTTGTGTGGGTCCGAATGTTGGGCCTCGGAGGCGGGGTCCAACAAATGTTAATCTAGTGTGTACTGTGGGTCGATCTAGATGGTCTCATTCACTGTTTGTTATGTTTTAAATTTCTGCTTTGAATTGCTATTGAAATGAAATGTGATTGTTCTGATTTCGGACATTAAATGTCCAAGGAGTTTGATAAATGCATGAATAATAATAGAAGTGCTCCTTGTATGTTAATTTGACGAAATATGTGAAACAAAAATTGATTGTTAAATGTCGAAATGAGTTCCGAAGAGAAATGTGAATACGCATATAAATGAAAAAGTGATTCTCAACTTTAATGTTGAATGTCGGACTAAGGTTCGATGACATGTGTAAAGTGAAATAAAGTAACTGATTGAAAAGATGTGAATGTGATGCATTTCATTTCATGAATACATGAAAGATAAAGGCTGTTGTAACCGGAGTAGCCACCGAAAAAGAGCTTAAAGCTCAGAATGTGAAAAAGAGCTTAAAGCTCAGAAAGTGTATAAGAGCCAAAAGCTCACTATATAAAATGAGCCCGGTACCCCCAACAGATACAGGACAGTTATTAATGAGCCTGGTATCTACAATGGATACGGGAGAGTTATAGGTGCTCGGTCACAACAATAACAAATTGAAAGTGAGTCTCATAAGCATTACATATGTATTTGATGTGTATGATTTGAGCAGTTTGACTGATTTTCTGAATGTGAGCTATGTTTCAAGCGAATGCGAAATATATGTGACTCAATATGATTATTAATGAAATGATGTGAATTATGTGAATATGTGAACTGTATGTGTTATGTGATGAAGTGAGCCGTCGAGGATGGTCACTCACTGAGTTCGCAAAACTCACCTAAAATTTGCAATATTTTTTAGGCTCAAAAGAGTACCGCGTTGGGCAAACGGGAGTATAGCCACTGCATTCAAGTAAGAGGTAGAGGTCGGGATCAATTTGCGTCTACATTTGTTTTCTTATTTTTGTATCAACTGGTGTATTTCGTAATTTTTGTACAATATGTATTTGAATATTTCGGTATGTAATAATTTTGAAATTTGGAATGTTCTGCAAATGAGATCGATCAAAGTGTAATAATTATTGTGATTTTGAGTTTTATGAAATAAAAGCATAGGCCCAAATTTGATTATAAATTTTTGCATACACTTGTACTATTTTTTGAAAAAAATTGTACCGAGTTCGAGTGTTTGTCTATTCTAACATGCGGCCCTTGCAGGATACGTACTCGGACATCACTTAAGATGTCAGGTACATTTCTTGCGAGAATGGAGTGCTACAATTAAAACTTGAAACATTTTGTTTTAATTAAAAGAAAGGAGAAGAGAGGAGGAGAAGAACCCATATTTGGCCATCACTAAAATTCTACCCTTCTTTTTGATTCTCCAACCCAAATCAAGGTGTTCTAAATTAATTTGGGATCAAGGAAGTCAAATCTATCATTAGATTTGAGAAATTTCCAAAGGATTTTAAGATATCACCAAATGAAGGTTTAGGTAAATTTTGTCTCATCTATCTCTACATTATGATTTTGAGTTTGGTATTAAGATATGTTATTCTCCATGCTTGATATGCATGAAACACGGTTTAGATTAATGAAACGAGTCATGGAGAAGTTCCCTTAAGCCAAAACTGAAATGTTCTTTTTTGGTGAAGGTTTGTGAATTTTTGAATATCTTTTGAAATTGATGATTTAAATGAATTCTATGGTGTTAATTATATATGTATAATGTGAATTGATGATGAAAAATGAAGAAGATATATATTGGATAAGCCTTGGTCGAAATGATGAGAAAAGAAATGGATTAATATAATGAGTTGTATAATTATGATAAATATGGCTTAAGTGAAGGGAATTGGATTGAATGGAGTGGTGAAATGTGTTGTTGTTTGGAAGTGTTGATTATATAACAAGATAGGAGCATGAATTACTATGATAAAGTCTTGAAAATATGACTCGAAAGTCATGCACATTAGGTGTTTGATAAAATGCCTAAGTGAACTTGGCTTAAGATTTAAAGATTCGTAATGATATGCATTGGAAAGCGGCTTTCATTTTTAATTAAAGTAAACTTAAATTTTTTCTTAGATTGATGAGTAATAGCCTAATGTGTTTGGATAAAAATGTGCTTAATTATGTTTTGAAATGAGTAAGTATTGGATTAAAGGCATTAAATGCCTTGGAAAATGCGAAAGAAAAGCTAATGTGAATAGTAAGGGAAGTAACCATGTGAGAAGTTTAATGGCTGAATCCTATAGCTTAAAGATAGTGATATTATGTTTTATATAGGTATGTGATGGTATATAAATATGAGATACATGTTTGAGTAGTAAATACATTATATATTTTCATGTATAAAGGCTTGGGAGTTGTGAATCAAGGAACTCGTACCGAAGATTGTTGAAGTTAAGGGAGTGTACACCTTCTTTTGAGGTGAGTTAGGGAAACCATATCTCTCAAATGGGATTAGAACATCCTAAGACATGCATGATGACTTGTATGTGAATTTTGAACCTAGGTAATGCATAGTAAAATTGAATCTCAAATTGTTGCTAGCATACTTGTGTATTTAAGAAACGTCATTGTTTTGAATAACACTTTGCACTTGGAGTGTAAAAGATGACTTTTATTGCATGAAATAATGTTATGGAATCTACATATGCATAATCGAGTCATGTATACTGTATAGTTGTGTTCACTTTTGGCTTAGAGCCATGGCAAGGTTCCATGTTGTCGTTTGAATCGATAAATAAAGGCATAGTGCCTTACTTGATTTTTTTGTACTTAATATTTGTATATGATTTTTGTGATTGGTGAGGTAACAATTGGCCAATCGTATGCTAGGCACAACAGATTAAGCAACCCCTTTATCCTTGACGCTAGTACATAAAAGTCAAGTCCCCGTATCGACACCTTTCTGCGGGACTTATGATCCCACACCTAGGGTTTGTCACTGATGAGGTCATCACGTAGGGTCATGATGCTCTTGTCGACTGTAATCTGGACTCACCACGGATGAAAGTCGAGCCAACACTGGGAATCGGTGGGTGTGCATACTAGTTTCGCCGCCTAGTGGTGACACACATAATTGTTTGGCTTATTCTGAGATTTTTTTCTGAGAAGATTTGATTTATACATATGATGTTTTTCTACTTTGATGTACTAGAATTGGAACATATGTTCACTAGATGAATGATCAATAGGCTAGGCATATGTGGTTCCTAACCAGTATACGTTGAGTCATAGGCTAAACCTATGTATTTCTATGTCATGTATGTTCACTTAATTGGTTATCTACATCATCTTGGTGTGTATCGAGTTCTAGTTGCGATATATATTTTTCCTGCTCACTAAGTACATAGTGTACTCATCCCCTCTGCTTTCTAACAATGTAGGTTAATTTAGTGAGCTTAAAGTTTTGAGTGGATCATGCAGTCTTTTGACATTTTTGGGGCATTACCGCACGTACGTAGTCTCTGTTTTGTACTTTTTTGCATAGTGGCTCATGAACCATTTTTAATAGGTGGGTTATGTTGATATGCTTTATGATCTTATAAACTAACTCTTGACTGTCTTATTGTTTGTAAAAGACCTTATGTATGAACCTTTGGTACTGTTGTTGAGATTGCTTTTGAGTAGACTTAAAAGTCTAGAAGTTGTAGTAGAATTTTAATGTGAATATAGAAGTGCATTTAAAACTAATTTGCAGGTGTTTTGATTGAGTTTTAGGATTTTTAAAATACAGTCATTGTGCTGCCCAGTTGCTTTCAAAAAAGATATTCAGTTAACCTTGCATAGTCGGATTAAGGGTACCGTGAATGTCCTTAGCCTGAGTATGCGGCGATTGTCATGTGCTCGGTGTGGTATCGGGTCGTGACATTAAATGTATAATAACTTTTGGGACATTTTTTGACAGCGTGAAAGAGGATGAGAGGTGCTAAGAGGATGATTGATATATTAAATTGATGTATGCTTAAGGACAAGTATAAGCCTAGTTTGGGCAAATTCGATAAGACATTTTTAAATCATTTTAATTGAACTTATTTCTTTTGTTTGGAGTTAATTTTGGTGCTTAATTGTTAAAATAAATATTTCTTTTATTTTAGAAGGTGAGAAGTGGATATTTAATCAAATTTGGCTTGAAATATTTAATTGGGGCATCATTTGCTTAAGTCATAAATTTTAAAAAGATGGAGTCAAAGAGGACATATTGTTGAACCTAGCAAGACGAGATCATAATGCCTAAAGTCAGACTCACTCTAAGAAGTTCAGTCTAATTAAGAGACATTCTCAGCCCTTTTGTATAGGTATTTTAATTTGTTTAGATGATTATCTCTAAAATATTGATAAAAGATAGTTTGTGGGGAGGAGAGCATAAGAAAAAAAAATATTACACACATGATCATTATTCTTTTAACTTCTTTGGCAAAATTTAAATTTTCTAATTCAACGAGAATAAAAACACTATTTTGTAACTTTGGGAGGTTTTGTTCTTAAACTAGATTGCTTTAATTTAAGTATTTCTTGTTTTGTGGTGTTCAATTTTTATGAATCAATAAATTTAGTATTAATTATTCTATTAATATTTGTAAGTTGAATGATCTGTAATTTTCGTAAATTATTAGTACAAGTAGCAAGTAGGTTATTTATGTATATGTAATTGTCATGAATGATTAATATAGGTAGCAAGTAGGTTATTTATGTATTTACATATTTAAATTATAAGAAATAAAAACTAAATTAAATAGTTATAGTTATCTCAATTATTTAATTTAGGGTTTATTCTTTTTTGTTAAGCTTATTGCTATCATCTAGTTAATATAGAATGCCATCGTACTCAATCAATTAATGCTATGTTTTAATTTGAATAATAGATTTTAATCAATTAATTTAGGAAAACTAAAACTTATTATGGCTATCTTAAAGGTTTCGAACTAAATGCTTGAGTTGTAAAAAGTTATTTTTTTAAAACCAATGATCAAAGTTATAATTGGATGAAACCCTTCCCTTGAATTAGAATTACGTAAAATTGAATTTCTCACTTTTATACTCAATTGATTTATTTATATTTCTTGATAATTTTAGTTTATTGTTAATTAATAGTAAACCCCCATTTGATTTTGTCAATTGAAATTGAGAAACTAATATTTAGTTCTCTTGGGATTCGACCTAGTTTCACGAATATTATAATAGCTTAGTTAATTAGAAATTAATTTTGAGAGCTTTGACAACTTGTTCATCATTATAAGGTTAACGATGAGCTAGTTTTGCGACAAATTAAAAGTTTGAGAATTATATTACTACTTTTGATAATTCTGATTAGTATAACAAAATTAAGCAAAATTAAGGATTTTAAATAATATTTCCTCTAACATTCTTTATCATTAGGATGTTAATTAGTTAAGTTAATTTGTTAGGTTAATAATATTTAAGGTTTAAATTTTTTGAATGGATCTCTTATTTTTTTAATACTAATCTAATTTAAATATTTTAATTTAAGTACATAAGTCCCACGTTGCCACACATCAATATCAAAATATTATAAATATATGTCATGTCATCTTTGACCTAGCAAAAACTTGATGGTATCACACTCCCTTCACTTTTTCTATTAACTAAGGTTCGAATTTGAACGTTTCTCAAATGATAGGGTTTAATTTGTACTCTTTGAAATGTTAGAGTTCAATTTGTTAGCAGAGGTAAACCTTAGGGTTATCTATGACATTTTTGTCTATCTTATATCATAACACCATATGAAGATTATGCTACTACTAGGTCAAAGGTTTAGTAAGAGAATTATACAAGATTCTATATAGTAAGCATTTGCTTAAATTTTAAAATTTTCTTCTCAATTATCATTATAACTAAAACAAACTTCCTAAATACATAATTAGATCTTTGATGAGGTGGATTAGCTCTTTTCATATGCACAATGGATCTAATGTTCCATAATATATTATTGTCTAAATAATGCAAGTATATATACAAAGTTTGTTAAAGAACTTATTGGTCTAAGTGATAATTTCCATTGAATGAAGAATATATGATATCTTAATTAGCAATTAATGCTACATTGGAATATTTCTATTCTCAAAATAATATTATTCTAAGTAAAATGTAACTTGATTAGAATTTGCTTCTAAAGTTAACGTTCATATACTACAAACTCAAATATTAACTCATATATAGAATAATAGATATTTTTAATATTTCATATGTATTAGATACCTTAATAAAATGCTTCAACATTCTAATACTTAATTTCTACTTATTTGAATACTTTGAATTTTTTAAACTTTAAATCAATTTCATTTAATATATAGGATTGTATCATATAAAGCCAATGCTTAATTTTTACTTAGATTTAAATATTTTTAATTTTTAAATTTTTAAATTAGCATTTCATTTAATACATATAAATATATCATAGAAAACTATTGTTAATTATAATGAAATATAAGTATTTATCCTTTTATGAATTGTTATTACATCTAACACATCAAATTTAACAATTTATTTCCATCATCATCTTTTCACCAAAGGTTGATTTTGTTATTCTTTAACCTAACAAGTCTCGCAAGTCTCATACGGGTCTATAACAAAGAATACATATATCCCAATATGAAACTTTATTATTCTCATTATATTGATTTAACCAATATGGCATAATATGATAGTTTAGTTTAACTGTGCATTCTTATCACTTATCTCAAGCATAAGTCTCCCTTGATCCATCTTATACGAAATATTTATATAAACACATTCATTTCTAGTTATACCTTGATCATTATAATATTATTGAATCCAAACTTAGTATCAAATACTCAAAAGCATAAATGAAAATTATGTATGTTCTCTATCATATTATGCACTGGCAAGAAAAATTATGCAATTATTTTCCTTCTAATGATAACCATTATTATATCTAAGTCAATGCCTTCAAGTGTAGACAATGTTTATGCTTTTAGTAGGCTAAATTAAGTGGAATAAGTTTATCAAGATACTATACTTTTAGCCCTATTTTATGCAAACTCTTATACCATGCTATTATTATGTTGACATACTTCTCACATATTGTTATTAAAGTTTATAAGACATTAATCAACTCAAAATGTCCTTATATTTTATCATCTATATGATTTTGACATATCTCTAAAACTTTTGTCACCAAATCCTCAACAACTATTAATAGCAAAATTGTGTAATAAACATACAACTTTTCTTTCTCATTTTGAGAATTATTTTTAAACATAACCTATGCCCGAGAATTTTAGTTCATTAAAACTTTGTATTAACTATATTAAACAAAGAAAATTTCCACTCGAAATATAATATAAATGTAAAAAACTAGTAATTAGTTATATGTCATGATAAACTAATAAGATTAGGATTTTAATTTTTCGTTTGGTTACTCCCGGTATTTTATTTAAAATAATAGCCATCATTACTATTCAAAAAGAGTAGTTTAATCTCTCTACTAGACTATAATCTTATTCAAATTATCTTGATCTTGAGTTTGCTCAACAAACCAACTAAACTTAAATTAGGTAGATAACAACTCTATCAATTACATCTCTTACGACTTTTAGATCCATTAGGTAACATCCCTTGGCAACACATATCTTATATATTATCCCTAACTCTGTCTCTAAATTTATGTGATCATATTTTTACTTATTCAAATCATACAAATTAAGTTAAGTAAGACTCATTGTTAAAAAAATATTGGAGTTAAAGCGACCATGACTTTGCTAAGCAAGCTTATTAATAAATGAAATTCTAGTTTATTCTTATAACAATGAAAGATAACAATTATGTTTGAACGTGGACTCAATATTTTAAGAAGGGATTTATTCTCGGATGATCTTATCAAATACAAAATTGCACATATATATATATATATATATTGGATAATTAAATTAGATTAAACAAATTGATTCATAAATTAATTAAATTCATATTTCAAATAGAAATTTAAATTGATTTTAAAATAATTTTCAAATTCAAATTAAAAACCATTTCCATCATGACTCCTTTAATAAAATTAATTAAAAACTATTTTCAATAAATTAATCTTCTTAATTATTATAAATTTAAAAAAAAAACTCTTTTTTCAAAATTTTATAAGTAAGACATCGTAATCTAATAAAAAATATTTCTAATTTAATTACAAATAATTTTTCTTTAATTAAAAATTATTTTCTAATATTTAAAAATATTTTTAAAATTAAATAAAACATAGTTATTGGTTAGTTTTTCTTCATATATATATATATACACAAAACATATTGGATAATTAAAGAAAAACTAACCAATAACTATATATATATATATATTGGATAATTAAATTAGATTAAACAATTTGATTCATAAATTAATTAAATTCATATTTCAAATAGAAATTTAAATTGATTTTAAAATAATTTTCAAATTCAAATTAAAAACTATTTCCATCATGACTCCTTTAATAAAATTAATTAAAAATTATTTTCAATAAATTAATCTTCTTAATTATTATAATTTAGAAAAACTATTTTTCAAAATTTTATAAGTAAGACATTGTAATCTAATAAAAAATATTTCTAATTTAATTACAAAATAATTTTTCTTTAATTAAAAATTATTTTCTAATATTTAAAACTATTTTTAAAATTAAATAAAACATAGTTATTGGTTAGTTTTTCTTCCCATAGAAGTCCTTATACTTAGTGTCAATAATAATTAATTTTTCTCTCTTATTCGTTTGCTAGACTGAACATTACAAGTGCTAAATAATTTAAAAAGTTCTAAATAATTTTCCTTATCGTATCAATCCGCTAGAATCATTACAAGTGCTAAATATTTTTTATCATCATCATACGTCATCATTAATTATTTATATTTTAAAATATATAAAGACAAGTTACTTATAAATAAAAATGAGTATAAATAAATTATTTGTAAATAAAATAAATGATATTATAGCATATTTATTACTTGCACTATATTAAATAAAATAATTTATTTATTATTATCAATTATTTTTTAATTTAATTTATTAACAGTAAAAATTAATTAAATTAATTACTAATTACTAATAAAATATGAATTATAAATAAAAATAAAAATTGGATCATTTTATTTATTTTAAGTAATAAATAAAAATTTAATGAAAGTCTTAATTTATTATTATATTAAATTAATAAATATATTATTAATAATTAATATTATATGTTAATTATTGTTATATTTTTAACACAGGCAGTAATCTATAAATATAATAAATTAATTTGTTTGATATATATTATTTCTACAATTTATTAATTCCCTATTATTCTTCTACAATATAATTGTCCACATGGAAATAGTTTTTTGTTCTTTGCTAACATTTTTAATGAAAAAAAATTAACGAAAGAAGATATAAAATTTTGGATAAGAAAAAAGACCTTATAAAATTTTTGAAATATAATAAACTACTAGAGAAATTATTTTCTTTTTCCCTTTTAATTACTAAAATATTGACTTCATGTTTTGATTACAAGATAATTTTGATTGGATCTAGATAACTTGAACATCAAATTCAGCATCCAAATAGATAAAGGATTCATCCAACCCCAGGAGAACAGTTAATCCCTGTCTCCGAGGCAACGGCCAATCTTGCGTGATACAAGCTACTATCAATTATGTTCACCGTGTTACTTCACAATGGGGATTAATCTTGTTCAACTACAATAAAACCTCGATAAATGAATATTCGATAAATTAATAATCTCGATTAAATAATAATTTTTTCCGATCCCGACTTGAGCCAATGGGATAAAATAATAACTCGCTAAATGCATAAGATAATAATTTTTAAAAAATTCCTTGAGGCCCACTGAAAATATAAAATAATAATTCATTAA
>JAOQMR010010239.1:0-10540 GCA_027563865.1 Erythroxylum pelleterianum | reverse complement strand
TTATTTTATAAATTAGTATCTATTTTAAATATATTATAATTATTAAACTCAAATTTATTTAAAATTTAATTATATTTTATTTTATTTTTATTTATTCTTATAAAATTTTCATCTTATTTATTATATTCCGGTTTGATAGCGGTTCACTACCGGTTGAATCTTTAAACTTTAAACTTTTCCTTCGACCGGTTCGATATCCGGTTCGGTTTTTAAAACATTGAGAAATAGTTCGCCTGTTTGATAAGCCTCGTGATCTTTCCAAGATCTTTCTGTATTTGTATTTGTCAACCAAATCAACTTCTAAATTTTATTCCAGTTCATTTTACTATGCTTGCTAGCTTTCCATTTAAAAAACTCTCCTCCTTAATTCTTCTGAGATTGTGGTTGAAAAATCCGAAGGAGTGTAATAGTTTCACAAACTTTTCGATCCGTTTATAGCAAACACAAAAAAATTAGAAAAATTAAAAGAACAAAAAATAAATCAACATCGAGATTTGTTAATACAGTTTGACACACCTTGTTTACGTCTGCGGAGCTCTCACACAACTTAATCACTTTTACTGAAATATAATAGATTTACCAAAGGTTTTACTTGTCGTGAAAGATTTTCACATTCGATAATACGACCGACTCGTGTTAACCTCCACAGAGGATTTATCTCAACAATTTATTAATTGAAAGACACTAAATAAAAGACTCAAGTGTTTAAAAAAATTTAATAACAAAATCTGAACGCACTTGAGATTCAAATATAACAACTTCTTTATGGGTTTAGCTCCTCCAAAAGAGATCTGAAAGTTATTTCCACACTACAGGTTGATTCACGCAAAACGTAGAACAAAGTTACGACTGCATAGTCACTAAACAACCCACGACAGAAGTCACATGCAACACACCAATCAGTCCAACTGTGAGCCACTCCACAAGGATGATTGTCCAGCGTGAGCAACCCCTACATAATCAATACAAAACTGTGAATCTCTCAATCAGAAAACAAACACTGCACACGTTTAATTGCTATCAGTCAAGCAAAGAACACACCACGAAAAACATATAAACATACAGCCCATATCCAGATGTCAACGCAGCTGTATAGGACACCCACAGCCACAATAACAACTCATCAATCAACACACCCAGATATCTCACACCTGAAATCAGTTCATCATTAAACCAGATGCCCACATTCGAAAATAAAGTTGTCAAGATCTTTACTGTTACACGCCCATAGACCTCTCAATGCAAGTTTTCTAATTCACCAAGGATATGGCAAAACCCATGTTCCCAACATCACCAAGAGGTCTTCACTCCCACGCACAACCAGAGCCATCAGCCGTAGGTTTCGTATACCCAAAAATTGCACACCTCAGTTCTTTCACAGAAATCAATTAATTCACAAAGAAATTCTAACGATGCCCTTTAGCCACACATCAACGTAATCAACCACATATCTTCTCAAGATACACATATATTTAAGATAGGATTTTATAACATTTAGAACATTATCCAAAATAGCTTTTTGAATGCAAGTCAAACAAGGATTATTGGCTAGCTATCATCATCCAATTAATATCTTATAGGTCCAATTAATAAAGAATGTCAAAACTAATTACTTAGATATATAATATATATCCTAACAATCTTTCCCTTTTTAGCATTGTTTGTCACAAATATGAAACTCCTCCCTAAATAACATAATTGGACATATAAGTATCAAATTCACAATTTATATGACAAATACTCCCCCTTAATCAAACATCAAGTTCCAAAGAACATCACAATTATCCAATCATTCAAATTTCTCCCCTTGGAACAAAAAGATACCAAAAAGTAAGAAGAATAGTCATGCATATACCTTGAAATCTCCTCCTGAATTGAACAGTCACAAAAAATCTAATATCTCCCCTTTGGGACAAAACAGTTTCAAAATGAAGAACGCCCGAGGGATAAGTCCAAAATGATGCCCGATTTATGAGAGAGTTGAAGTTGATGAGGATGAGGATGGATCTTCGGTGGAGCCAAAATATAAGCCAAAATGTAAACTACTAAAAAGATGGGACGACAGTGGAAACATAAAAACTAAAGAAGAGTTATAGAAGACAAATCCTTTTTTATAAATAACATCAAATTATACTTCAAAAATGTAAACACACTGGCTCCTTGAAGAAATTCAAACCTGACCTTATTCTTTGACATATTATCTTTGTCATCAGTTTCTTCTTCTGAAGTAACTGACTTATCCTCTGTCTGAATAGTTTCTTCACAAGCAGTAACTAATTGTGAATCTAGACAATTTCTTGTTTTTCCTTCACAACGTCTTTGTACTTGTAATTAACCCTTTTTAATCCAAGTGTGCTTCGGTACCATGGGCTACTGTAGGAAATTTAATGGAGAGTGTCTAGATTTTCAGTTTTGACCCCTTTAAAACATCATTTGTAACAACTTGTAACATTTCAATCTTATGTGCCCAATTACTCCACAAAAGTGACGTATAGGTATGAACCTCCGATTTTTCTTTGAGATTTCTCCTTGGACAAATGTAGTCACCTTTATAGCCAATGCCTTGAGGGTCTCTTTTTAGCCTTACCAATTTCCAACAACTTTTCTAGCTTTTCAGTACCTCCATTTAACATTCTTATTCATTTTTCTGTACTAACCAACTTCAATTTTGTTTCACCAAGCTCATATAATTTAAACAACAACTTCTTCTCTAGATCTTGAATGATGTTCTTCATGGAAGAGTTTTCCTCCTTCAACTTCTTTTTTTCTTACATGTTTGGACCCATTTACCATACATTAACTCATAGGCTTCATAAATACCTTCCTTTTTATCATCTGAAGTATTGTCATCACTTTCATAATATGAGATTGAGCTTTGAGTTGAATCGTCTGTGTTTTTCCCGAATTTCCCGATTTGCTAACTTTTTCGTCTTCAGTTACTTCCTTCTCGGTTACTATTAAACAAGTAAGTAGATTTTTGTTGTACAAAGTAACTAACACAGCACTATTCACAACTTCTTCTTCACTACCATACTCACTTCCGGATTTATTCTCACTCCAAGTACTTGTATAGGACTTCCCTTTTCTCTTCTTCAAGGTGTTAGCACATTCCACTTGCATATGTTCGAAGCCTTGACACTTATGACATAGAATTTTCTTCACTTTTCTTTCACTCTTTTGAGTTTTCCCTTGTTGTTTGAAATTACTATTTGATGAGCTGCTACCATTTTGCCTAAAATCGAATCTATCCTTCTTCATTTTCTTTAACCACTTGCTAAAATTTCTTGTCAATAATTTCATATCCTCATTCTCATCATATTCATCTTCTACATCATTTATGCTTTTCCCAGTTTCAGCTTGTAGTGTCAATCCTTTACTCTTTTCTTATTTGCCCATTAACAAATTCATTTCGAAATTAGTAAAAATTTCAATTACCTTCTCCAACGACAAGTCATTAATGTCATGAGCCTCCTCGATTACCGCAATTTTTGAAATAAATCTTGAAGGTAGTGATCTCAACGTCTTCTTAACTAGTTTTAGGCTGGAATATTCCTTCCCGAGTTTATGTGCCTGATTCGCTATATTGCGCAATCTTTCAGGAAAGTCCCCAATAGTCTCAGTTTCATCCATCTTCAGTTCTTCAAACCTCACAGCTAACATTTGTAGTTTTGATGCTATCACAGATTTGGACCCCTCATGAATAGTCTGCAAAGCATCCCACGCTTCTTTAGCCAATTCACAGGCTGATATCATTGAGAAGTGTCCTTCATCAACAACACTAAAAATTGCATGCATTGCTTATGAGTTTTCAAGTGCACTTTCTTCTTTAGCCCTTGTCCATTCAGATGGATCTTTTTGAACTGCCTCTCCTTTATCATCAGTAATCATCGGATGCGTCTACCCATGTACTACCAAATGCCAAGCTTTTGTACTCTGAGCTTAGATGAAGACTCTCATCTGTGATTTCCATATAGGATAGTTAGAGTCGTTCAATAGTGGTGGTCTGGTGATCGATGCACCCTCTCTTATAGCCATGTTCGTGAAACTCAGATCTGCACTAACTTGTTACCAAGTTCTGATTTGGTGACCCTCTCTGATACTAATTGAAAAATTTGAAGGGATGTAGTAGTTTTGCAAACTTTCCGATTCGTTTATAACAAACACAAAATCAGAAAAAAAAATTAAAAGAATAAAAAATAAATCAACACTGAGATTTGTTTACACAGTTCAGCACACCTTGCCTACGTCTGCGAGGTCCTCATCCAGCTTAATCACTTTCACCGAAATACAATACATTTGCCCAAGTCTTTGCTGAGCCGACACTACTCAACCCTTAACACTATCTCTCAACCTCACTTCCCGTGAAATATTTTCACACCCGATAACACGACCAACTCGTGTTAACCTCCACATAGGATTTATCTCAAAAATCTATTAATTGAAAGATAATAAATAAAAGAGTCAAGTGTTTTAAAAAAATTAATAACAAAATTTGAACACACTTGAGATTCAAATAGAACAACTTCCTTATGGGTTTAGCTCCTCCAAAAGAGATCTGAAAGTTGTTCCCACACTATAGCAAAACGTAGAACAAAGTTACAGCTACATAGTCACCAAACAACCCATAACAGAAGTCACATGCAACACACCAATTAGTCCAACCATAAGCCACTCCACAAGGATGACTGTCTAGCGTGAGCAACCCCCACACAATCAATACAAAACTGTGGATCTCCCAATCAAAAAACACACACTGCACACGTTTAATTGCTATTAGTCAAGCAAAGAACACACCACAAAAAACACATAAACATGCAACCCACATCTAGATGTCAATGTAGCTGTATAGGACACCTACAGCCACAATAACAACCCATCAATCAACACACCAAGATATCTTACACCTAAAATCAGTTCATCATTAAACCAGCTGCCACATTCGAAAATAACATTGTCAAGATCTTTACTATTACACGCCCACAGACCTCTCAATGCAAGTTTTCTAATTTACCAAGGACACAGCAAAACCCATGTTCCCAACATCACCAAGAGGTCTTCACTCCCACACACAATGTGGATTGCGCACATTTTACTTCAATACACACACATTCCACTCAAAGCACTCACAATACACACCAAAGCCATCAGTCGTAGGTCTCACACACCCAAAAACTGCACACCTCAGTTTTTTTTTACAGAAATCAATTAATTCACAAGAAAATCCTAGCGATGCCCTTTAGCCACACGTCAATGTAATCCACCACACAACTTGTCAAAATACACATCTATTCACGATAGTATTATATAACATCTAGAACATTATCCAAAATGGCTTTTTGAATACAAGCCTAACAAGGATTATTAGTTAGCTATCACCATCCAATTAATAAAGAATGTTAAAACTAATTATTTTGATATATAACATATATCCTAATAGTGCTTACTCCAATTATTAAGTTCCTTTCCTCTTGTATCTATTGTTGTAATTCTATTATGTTGGTTTCAAATTTTACCCTTCTAAATTACTGGCTTCCTATCTCTTACAGAGTTACGGTTTCTATTGCTTTTGATTTTCTTTACTTAAAGCATTGCATCAACTAAAGTCTTCATGTTTTTATTGGTTGAGTCCTTAAATTCCATCCATTTCATATCTCCATATCTCCCAATCCAATTCAGGCAAGTTGAGCACTTGGGTTTCTTTTTTTCCTTCAGATATCCAAGCTTGATTACATTCTCATAAGTGGGTTTCTTATTTTTAAATGGATTATGTTAGAGACTACTCCAGCAGAAATGTAGTCCATGTGAATCCCTGAACCGCCCTGAGAACTGGAATCCAAATGCTTTTGATTAAAAGCCACAAAGTTGTTCCGACAGTGATCCACTATGCAAGAAAGCAAGGGGTAGTTATTAGGAATTGACTTCCAAGAAGTCCATCGGCAAGATGTTCTTCAATACCAAGCTGTGTTCTAAGTTCCGGGCGGGGTATGCCCCTATGTGACTAACTACAACTTTGCACACATCATAAAGGAACTTCAGGAGAAGAAAGGGAATCCTGAGGAGATTCAAGAGGAATATCCCGCCCATAGGGGTACTTGTAGGTGACATGCAGAGGTCTTATAAAGGGAGGCATTGCAAGAAGTTTTATATAGAGGAGGGTGTCCAAATGGAGATAACTGTACCATTTTTGCACGATGAGCAATCTAAAAATAGAGAGTGTGGCACGATAAACATGGGGCCTGGAGGGGATGTAGGGACTGGTGGTGGTGTGGAAAATGAAGGTGGGAATGCAACCAATGTAAAGCCATCGAATTGGAAGACGAGAATGTGTAACAATTAAGAATGCGTACCATTTTGAAGAAATGTTAGTTTTATATGTAGATGACACATTCTAATTGGACATGACATACCAACCTTTTTGGTTGTGTAAGCACTTCTCCATGAAGGATATGAGGGAAACAACCTATATTCTAGAAATAAATATTTATAGAGATAGATCAAAAAGGTTGCTTCGATTATCTCAATCCAAAGTGCTAAAGAAGTTGAACTTGGAGAATTCCAATAGAGAATTCTTACCCATGTTGCATGAGATTTCTCTCTCACAAGAGTATGTCCTAAGATATAAGAAGAGAGATATAAAATAGATTGTATTCCATATGCTTCAGTAATTAAATCAATCATGTATATGATGTTATGTATTAGACCAAATGTCTTTTATGCTTTGAGCATAACGAGCAAGTTTCAAGTCAATCCAGGTGTGTTACTGGACGATTGTGAAAAATATCTTTACGTACTTAAAAATGACTCAAGATATTTTTCTAGTCTATGAAAGAGCTGAACTGAGAGTTTATGGATATTTAGATGTTAGTTTTCAGTCAGATCTAGATGATAATAGATCACGATTATGGTACATTTTCACTTTGAATGATAGTTTGATAAGTTGGAAGAATTCCAAATAGCCAACCATTGCAGATTCATCAACCAAGGTAGAGTACATTTTAGTATCAGAGGCAACAGAGAAAGCGGTTTAGATTAAGAAGGTCATTACTAAACTTAGAGTGGTTCCTAACTTTGTTGAGTCTGCAGTATTGTATTGTGACAAAAATGATGCCATTGCATAGGCTAAGGAACCAAGGTCTCATCAATGTTTCAAACATGTACTCAGAAAGTTTCACTTAATCGGGGAGATAGTGGAGCTTAAAGGCATAATATTGGAACGAGTTTCCATTAAAGAGAATTTTGCAGATCATAGTGGAGCAAAAAGACGTAACATTATAGCAAGTTTCCATTGAAAATAATCATGCAGATCCTCTCACTAAGTCATTATCTTAGAAGAAACATGATCGACATATCGATGGATATGATATTAGACACATAGGTGATTGACTTTAGTACAAGTGGGAGATCGTTAGTTTATGCCCTTGCAGTCAATTAGTTGGTTACAATTTTAATGTATGACGATATTATTTAATTAATAAATGTATTATTTATCTTTATGTATTATGTTAATTACATTTGATGTTGTAATACTAAAGGTAAAATCCCTAGAGTAATTACTATGTAATTGAAATTATGATAAGATCATAATTATGAGATTTAATTTACATTTATATGCTCATACGGGAAAGTTGACTCCTGGGTCCTATCGAACCAGATATTGTCTAATAAAGTTGCAAGGCGTGGATCAAAACCTAGGGGTTGCTCTAAAAAATCCTTTCTTTTATTCACTTATGTTCCTAATTGTAGTTTTATCAAGACAAAATATTGATGAAATAATAAAACTAGCACATATTATGTTTCTTTCTTATAAAGATAATAATTGATTTCATAAATTAATTTATGAAGATACTTAAACTAATGTGTGAGCACTTATTAGAAAATAAGTTCATTGAACTGACTTGATTCTAAGGATCCCAAATGAAATGTTACTTATATGTCTGTGGATTTTCTCATAATGATGATTGTATAATTGGTCATTAGACCTGATATTACCAAGGTATCTCATATGAGAAATACTATGTTTTGATGTTACTTATGAACTATCCTAGGATAATTCAGTTGATAGTACTTGGATGCAGTATGAACTATATGGAGATAGTTGAGTAAGTCAATAAAGTATTTGTCACTCAAAGTAATTAGAGAGAATATTTTACTATTCTCGATTAATAATGATTTACAGAATTTTCTAGCTAGAGTGAATTGACATTTGAAAAGATGTTTTCAAATATCAATTACTAATTAGCAAGAATGAACTTGATTGGATACAAAAGAGTACACATTATATCTATACTCTATCCAATTGGAATATTGAATGACGAAATGATTAAATTATATATCATAACTATGCATAAACATGTTAAGTCAAACCACTTTAACATTCCTGATTTTTGGGAGGTTATGACATATTGCTAGATGTCAATTTTATTCTATGATTATAAATTATTTAATTGAATAATTAAAGAAAATTAAAAGGAGTTTTAATGTACCTAATTCTAATTATAAATTAGAATTATAGTTTATAATCATTGTCAATATATTAAGAATTTATTGAGTTACACATAAGAGTAATTCAAAAGAGAGAATTCAATTTCAACTAAGTTGGACTTAATTATAAAGTTTGAGCAACTTTAAGGATTAAATATGAGATATTTGATTTTATTAAAATTAAATTAATTATAATTAGACTTGGATTGTAATTATAATTGATGTATTTAATTTCACCATAAATTAAAAACCTTGTTACTCTTTTTTATAAATAGGAATAAACATAAGGAGCTAACACTCCTGTTAATTCCTCTTAAAGAGTTGAGTGAATACTGTTAGAGGCTAGACGCGTAATAGGAATATCAAATCAAGTACAATTTTTTATTTTATAATTCAAGTTTAGTTTTTCAAGTTATTCAATTATCGGGATCCAATCAGAAACTGTAAAATTATATTTTTCCGTTACGCCCATAATACGATCATGGTTCGTTTCCCAACACTAGACCCATAACTTATGTTTGCTTTCTACCCTTGAAGGCTATGAGTTTCATCATAATTTTGAGATGGTAGTCTCATATGCTTCTCCAAAAGCAAGAGTAAGACTTTTAACACTAAGGTGCAGAAAAATTTGCATGTTTTTTCTCTATCACTTCAGAGTCACAGAATGCGTGTCTTCGTTGGAGAGAACATAGTGTTACTAAAAAATACATCTCTATTTGTAATTTCCTCACTCCTATGGACACAGTAATCCTTTACTAGGCAGTTCTTTGAGGCACTAACTATTTGGAAAGGTTGCCATAAGCATTGAAGTAGTAACCAGTGAGGAAGTTTCCATAACTAAAGTTGTGAATAATCATTATTGAAGTTAAACAGAAACATTTCAGATGAATAACATCTCAAAGTCCAGATGTTTATTCCTGCAGCTACGACAAAAAGTACTTTAGGCAACAAATAAAAGTGTAGCTGTAGTACAATTATTATTGCCTTTTTATTAAAGTAACAGAATTTATATCGTTATAAGAAGTGACGCTGCAATAAATATAAGGCAATAACATTTTTTTGATTAGGTAATAAAATAAAAAATGTTGCTTTAAGTTTTGACTAAGGCGACACATTAGTTTCCAACTATAATAACAATGTTAAATATATATTGAAACATTTTAATTCTTTTTAGGCAACAATGTTAAATAGATAACGCAAAAAAAGTGAATTTTTTAAGCAACAATTTATTTTTTCATTACCAATATTATTTAACGTAAAGCAAACTCTTGTCATTATATAAGCAACATTCATATATACATTAAAAGCAATATATAGAAATTAATATACGTCTTAATTGTGTATGTACTATCAAATATAAACGACCAAAAAAATGCATTTATATATAATATATGCTCCATAAGGACTTATAAAATTCAACATTTAATATATTCAAAATACAAAAGGAAATTACATGTGTGCTTTTATTGTTAAGAAATACAAAACCAAATTCTACAAATCCTTTATTCGATATTGGCCAAAAAAAATCACCCGCTTCACTTCATTTTCTAATCAATTAGCAAATGAAGGGAACAAAAGGTGCCTTAGCATCATGACAGATGAGAGAAGCAGCGCTACTGGATTTGCTTTCTTCTGTTCCAATATCTTCTCATTACCCACATTTTCTATAGAAGCACTCTGCTCAAAAACAGCATGATCTACCCCAACATTGCCTACAAAAACAGTTCAAATATTTTGTATGCTTAGGACTTTAAGATGAAATAACATAATATGGAACACCAATCAAGATTAAAAAAAACGCACATTCTAACATTGCCTACAAAATAGTTCATACTTGATGGAGATATGTCAACAAGATCTCATTTGAAATTTACTAGCATTATTACCTATAAAAAAAGTTCAAATCACACGAAATAGAAAATTCTGCAATGACAGGTGAAAACTAAGGGGCCGTTTGGTTCTACTTCCGTTTTTCTGTTGTCGTTTTTGGTTTCTGTTTCCTGTTTTTGGTTTCTGTTTTTTTTCCTTAAAAAAACGAAAACCTGTTTGGTTGAGATTT
>JAOQMR010010158.1:0-10546 GCA_027563865.1 Erythroxylum pelleterianum | reverse complement strand
GGGGTATCCAGAAGTAAAGGGACACCCACTGCACTTGCTATCCTACCTAATCCTTCTGTCGACCAATATTCGATGGGTACATTGTAGAACCGAGTCCAAACAGGGGCTGAAAGCACCTCCTCTAACTCACCACCATTCAAGCACCATTTCTTGAGGAACAGAGGCTTTCCGTGTATGTGCCATGGTCCTTTCTCCAGGACCTCATTCATACCAGACGCAGTATCAAATTTGAAAAGGAAATTATTTGAACTAGTGATGAGTATCTCCCGTAGTCCAAATGTTTCCCAGGTTCGAGTGAGAGTTCTCTGAACAAGAGGAAAAGCGGGGCGCTTACCGATGAAGAAGCCAATGAGGGAGGTTTGGAACTGCATCGCTCCTTGCTTGGCCAAAGGGAGTGGAGGATTGACATAGATCTGGTTGTCTTTCACTTCCGGAGGGTAGTAAGTAAGGGAGTTGTCCAGCGATAATGCGCCAATGCCATCCGCGACGACTGCTTTCCATGTGCGGAGACCTACTGGAGGGGTCTCCAGTGGCTTAGGGGGCGAAATTAGGGCTGGATCCGGGACTGTTGGCGGAGAAGGGTGGGGGGATGGGGCTCGTAGAGGGGGAAAGGCCTGGTTATTCTTGGAAGGGAGAGGAGAAGGGAGGTTGGGGTCATGGTTCTGGTCGCGATTAGGGCTAGGAAAAGGGGGATTTGCCAGCGCCAAGACCGATGCTGAAGGAAGGGGTTGAAGAGGAGAGCGGGTAGGAGTCGGGGATGGAAGAGAGGAGGAAGAAGGAGCCATAGAAGAAGAGTCAGACGCTGGAGATCACCGCAGAAGGAGGCTTAGTCGTCGCCGCCATCTTATGGAAGACGAAATCCCTAGTCGTGTTTTTTAAATTTAATAACACAATAATTCACTACTACTAACAATAACTATTAAATAGACAAATAAAGAACACCATAATTTAACAAGGTTCAGCTAATTATGCCTACTTTTTTGAATACTGCTAAATTGATATTTCACTATTTACAAAATAATATAAGTGAAATATTACAAAAGATAGGAGAAAGAATTTTGCCTTAAGGAAAGATTAGCAATTTTTGAATAATCAAAAACTATAAAACAACCCTCCACAAATCTATAATTTTTTAACGTGTAATATGCAATTGTGGGATGAGCCACAATTGTTGACAATTTAACATATAACTTATATCACTGTTAAATATATGTTGAATTGGCTTATTCTAAAACATTTCAGATTACTTCAATCTTTTAATTATAAAATATAAGTTCCATTGTAATTAAAAAATGACTCCAGTCCCTTACCACACGTAAGAAACGTCGCTACCCCACTATTTGCCAAAGAAAGGCACCGATTGCAAGACTGAGGGAAGAAAAAAAAAGGAAATTGATTTAAAGTTCAGTAAATTTTAATTATAATACAAAAGTTTTAAGTTTTAAGTTTAAAATATTTGTTAATACAAAACTGATAAGAGATTGAATAATATTAAAGAATTTAAAATATGATGAAAATTATTGTTTTTACTCGTCTAAAAATTTAAAGTTAACTAATTAACGAATAAATTGTTTAGTTTTTAACAATAAAAGCTATTAAGATAAATTGAACTAAAAAGTTTTTGTATGATCGAACTGGTTTAATTTTTTAATAATTATGAAAATACAATTTTATTATTCTAATATTAGTATTTAATTATCTAATCATTAATTCTGTATCATGCAATTAAAAAATTAAAACTGCAATTATCAACTTTATTACTCTCTCTTATTCAAAATAAGTGTCGTTTTAAAGGAATGCACACTTACTAAGAAAGTTAATGAAATGTCTGATATATCCTTATTAATTATATATTAAAGTGCCTAAAAAATATAATCTTTGTAATATGTGTAATTAAGATGTGAGAGAAATTAAAGGGTAATTTTGAAAGTAAAATCATAAATACGCATAAAAAATCACAAACGATACTTATTTTGAAAAGTTCTACTGACAAAAACTATACTGATAAAAATTCTACTGATAAAAGTTCAACCAAACAGGCTCTTATTTTGAATAATTAAAACCCTCTAAACGACACTTATTTTGAACGAGGAGCGGTAATAATTATAAGTTTAGTATTACAATCTCCGGATATCATTAAACATTGGATAAGATTTTTTTCGCACCATAAAAATTTGGTTACAGACACTGTAGACCTCGTCAATCACATCAATTTATAGCCTTAACGATAGAAATAATTGCAGTCTATCCTCGTTCCTTCTTGACCCTTGGTTTTCCTCGGTCATGGCTTCCGTCGACGATGAAGTTGCAGAAGACTTCTTCCCTTTGGTTCGCATGTACAAGGATGGTCGTATAGAGAGACTGATGGGAACAGCGATTGTCTCACCTTCACTTGATTCTGAATCCGACGTTCTCTCAAAAGACGTTGTCTACTCACCGGAAGCAAATCTTTCGTCCAGACTTTACCTTCCAAAACTCATCGCTGGTACTAACCAAAAGCTTCCCCTCCTCGTCTACTTTCACGGTGGAGGCTTCGTGATAGAGACAGCCTTTTCTCCCACTTACCATAATTACCTTAACTCTTTCGTCTCACAGCTTGATGTGATCGTGGTGTCTGTTGACTACAGGAGAGCTCCTGAGCATCCTCTCCCTATCGCTTTCGATGATTGTTGGACTGCTCTCAAGTGGGTTGCTTCTCACGTTCATGGAAATGGTCCTGAAGAATGGCTCAATTGTCATGCTGACCTCGGGAAAGTTTTCTTTGCTGGAGATAGTGCTGGTGCAACCATAGCTCATCAAATGGCTATGAGATATGGTGAGGAGAAACCAGCTGGTTTTGATTTGTTGGGGATTATATTGGTTCATCCATATTTCTTAGGCGAAGAACCAGTTGGTGATGAGGTCAACGTTACAGCTTTCAGAGAACTAGTGGGTCGTCTTTGGCGATTTGCACATCCCACCGCCAGTGGCTGCGATGACCTTCTTATCAATCCTGGTGCTGATCCAAACTTAGCTAAGTTGGGGTGTTCCAAGGTTCTTGTAACTGTTGCGCAAAAGGATATGTTGAAACATAGGGGATGGTATTACTATGAGAATCTTAAGAAGAGTGGATGGAGTGGTGAGGTTGAGATTATGGAAGCTGAAGAAGAGGAGCATGTGTTCCATTTGAATAAACTTTCATGTGAGAACTCTGTTGCTATGTTACAGAAAATTGCTTCTTTCATGAGTGTCCACCCTAAGTCGTCTTGAATGAGTGTGTCTGGATTGAAGATAGTGTGAAGGTGGAAGAAATAAAGCTTGTAACTTGGAAAATGGTATCTATCTGTTTATGACTCTTGCGTCTCTATTTAAGCACGAAATAAAATGTCTACAATTCACTTGAAGCTTTTTATTCTATTGCTGCATGTTCATTATTAACAATGACCGAAAGGAAGGTACCTACTAAAGTCTTGACTCCCTGGTATCATCTTTCTCTGTTCTATTCCTTTATTGTGACTGATAGAACACCCACTTCAAGTCCCCAGTCTTTCCAACGTATTGAAGTGAAGTTGTTACGAATCAAACGTTTTCACTTATGACCCATACTTTGAGGAAAAATGAAGTACACTAGCAGAATTAAGTCAGATCACTTATTAAGTTGAAGACAAAAGCAAGAACATAAAAGTGAGTTGCCTTGATTCAGGAAAGAAACAAACAATGACCCTTTACTTCAAACTCTATAATCCCCATTCTCCTGTTGATCATTCAGGAAAGAAACAAGCTTTTCAAGCGTAGCCTTTGATTTCTTAGAATCACATCTGAACAAATTGAAACAATGATCTTCACCTTTGGACCCCATAATCTTTACATTTCCTTCCCATCCACTCTTCCTTAACGCCTCATAATATAACCATCCCCTGTCTGTTAACACGTACCTATCCTTTTCAGCAACAAAAGTAAGCACCCCGGAGCAATTCAGAGTAGCCAAATTTGGATCAGCTACAGGATTAATGAAAGGGTCATCTAACCCACTTGTTGTTGGAAACAAGAAAGGCCAAGTTACCCATTCTTTCCTGCAGCTTCATATTCTTGCAAGACTCGCTACCAATTGGATCTTTGCCCGAAAAATATGTATGTATGAAAGCAATCCCTTTCGGGTTAATACCAACCAGTTTTTCATTATTGTACTTCAGGCCCATGTTGTATGCTATGTCACCGCGGGCACTAGCTACGGCAAAAAACTGTTAGAAGTATATGGAATAATATAATAATAACATTAATTCTATATTTACAACTATTAATTAAATTGTCCAATGTATATTTAATAACTATAATAGGATGATTAATAATTTACTAATTGTATTTGAGGTACATGTTAGCATCCAAATAACTATAGGTTGGCTCGTTAAATCACTACAAGAAAACAAGGGCTTTTGCGACGTCTAAAAAACGTCACAAAAGGTCCTAAAACGTCGCAAAAGAGCATTTGCGACGTTTTAAAAAACGTCACAAAAAACGTCGTGGAATGTGGTGTAGGCAAAAGTTTTCCGTGACGTTTTATGAAAAACGTCGCCAAAAATGCCGACATTCCGCGACGTTTTTTAAAAACGTCACTGAAAGTTCAGACAATCCGCGACGTTTTTAAAAAACGTCACGTATTGTCTAACATTTTGTGACGTTTTTAAAACGTCACAAAATGTTAAGGCATCCGCGACGTTTTTTTGAAAACGTCACGAAATGTATTCCGCGACGTTTTTATACGTTTTTAAAAACGTCGCGGAATGTCTTTTGCGATATTTTTTATTATTTGTATTAATTTTTTCATTTTTGAAAATCATATTAATTTAATATTAATTTAATTTTAATAATTATTTTTAAAATATAATTATTTTAATCTTATTTATTTAATAAATATTCAATATTGTTTATAAATTTTATTTATTTAATAATTCTTCAAATAATAATACAAATAGTTCTATTTTTTTAAATTATTTTTTTATTTTTTTCAAAAATCATTTTAATTTAATAATATTTATAATATTTTACAATTAGTAAATTTTATTACATTTTATAATATTCAAGATGTGCAGGTCTATTATAAATGCAAAATTTGAAAGTTGTCAATTAAGTAAACTTGTAATTAAAAATTTTATTTTATAATAATTAAAATATTAAAACTTACAAATTATCCAAATTACAAATTATTCTCTACATCCTCCAAAACTTATTATCAGACAAAGTCACAGAGCCCTCCTTAATGGCCTCATTTTCCTTACACGA
This sequence comes from Erythroxylum pelleterianum, assembly GCA_027563865.1. NCBI lineage: Eukaryota > Viridiplantae > Streptophyta > Magnoliopsida > Malpighiales > Erythroxylaceae > Erythroxylum > Erythroxylum pelleterianum. The sequence goes on along the minus strand of JAOQMR010010158.1, from coordinate 5,287 downwards.
CCGCATTCCTGGTGCCCAGCTTCATAGAATGAGAAAAGGCCCTTGCTCCTTACCAAAGCTCGAACTTCAACAGCATCAGGAAACATGTACTTACTGCGGTGCGGATACCTGATAGGTGCATCACCAACAAAACCTCGGTATACGACTGCCTTCTTATGGCTAAAAGCATCATAAGAGAATTTACGATGGTATGAACCGGTTCCACTCTTTCCAACACCTCCAAATGGTAAAGTATGTACTGCAAGATGCATCATCAAGTTGCTTCATAAATTAGTGAAGAAAAGAAAAGAAATAGATCAAGAAGAAAAGAAAACAATGAAACACAAGCAAGTTTCAATCCTAGTGAACAAACTGTCCCACAGACATAAGCAGCGAATCATGACAAAAAAAGCAAAGAATCAAGCTTAAAGTTTCAAAGCTCGATGGTCTTAATTTCTTGAATGTTTTCAACACTAAAAACAGAACACTCAAATAACATTAACAGTTTAACAACATTTAACATTTCTTGAATGTTTGGACACTAGAAACATAACACTCAAAGCATGTGTGGAAAGGTAATGCATTCCCTATCAGAACAGAACAATAAAAACATAATAGGACTTTCATCGAACACCTTATAGGCTTCAAAAATTAAACCCTAACTAACAACAAATAATCTGTCTTTTCCCTTTCTTCACTAACATTGCAAATACAAACAACAGTCCATTTATAATGGAAACAACTCAAAGGTTCATCCAAAAACTGACCAGGAACATAAACATTGAACAACAACTTTAAAAGGGGAAATAAAACCCAATACAAAATCAAACAAACTACTTACCTCGAAAACAATTACAGGGAGACGATAGAAGATAAAATGAAGACAAGGAAAGGATGAAGAGAAGATAATATGTTAAGCAAAGGTTCGCCTAAAACACGTTGAAGGAAAACTGATGTATTTGAAAAATGGCTAACTTGCCAAGGAAAACTGAAATGGATGCTCGTGCATTCACGTTGTAAACTAATGCATTGATAAAACCTCAAAAGGCTTCTAAGTTCTATCAAAGTAGTAATGAAATCTCACATACCCTAGATCTGGAAGTTCAAAATTTGAAGCGGGATAATGGAAAACCTAGATCTAATACCAAAGTCATGAATATAACTCGGAGAAACCCTAGATCTAGAGAATCTCATAGTGATTTATCAGAAAAGAAAACAAACATGACTTATCAAAGACCATAGATCTGGAAAGAATCGGTCACCTAAATGCGTGTTAAGCTAGTATTGCCTCTAAACTTGGCTTTTGCAATATAGGCTCCCTCGTAGATCTACATGCTGCCAGCAATGGATGACCAGGTGGGAGGATCAAAGTCGAAGTCGAGTGTGAAGATCCGAGCACGGAGAGAGCAGATCTGGAGGTTTCAAGGCCTAAATCTTGGAGATAAACATCATATTATAATATTGGTGAACCTAATACTAAAATAGGCTAACAGAAGAAACCGGGGGTGGGTGGAACTCAGATTTGTGCTCTTTTTTTTCTCCCAGACCTGGTCCTCGACGAGATCGCCTCTCTCTCTCTCACACGTAATAACAAGTGTGATTAAATATAACATTGTTTGGCGACGTTTTGATTAAAGAAAGTCGCGGAAAGTAATATAAATCTACGACGTTTAATAAAACGTCCCAAAAACTTTCAACTTTTTGTGAGGTTTTTTAAACGTCGCAAAAAGTTTTTACAATTTGTGATGTTTCATTAATGAAACGTCGCAGATTGTATTATTTTCTTGTAGTGAATCATAGCTCATCACATCTATAAAATGACACATTTATCCTCATTCTATCCGTTAGGGTAGAACATGTTAGAAATATAACATATAGTGAAAATGTGTGATAGTTGCCATGGGTGTGTATGGTGAAAGTTCAAGAAGGGTCTTCTACCATAAGTTTTCTCTCTTGCATAAGTTTCTTGAATATTGATAGGTTGTAGTGTCGTGAATGGAGAGAATGAATCAAGATTTTATGCCCAACATTGGAGATATGTTCATTTAATTTGTAGTTAATGCTCAAAATAGAATGTGGGTTTTGGTATTGTAGTTATTGATGCCTGCATTTATGAATAATAATTGATATTAGAGCTCTATGGTCATTTGGTTTTAGGGCTTGTATTTAGGTATAAACCCTTTTTTTCAAATCAATTTTTTGGCATGAATGATTTCAAATGATGCATTAAAGGTGTAGACACTGTTATTGGTTATTGTTATTGCCTTTGTCTTGGGCAAATGAATCTTGATTTTTGGGTGAGATTTTTTGAAATTTTCGGGGGTTTCGTTAATGGCTAAAATGAGTATTGGAAATCCATAGAGCATGAAATGGAAGAAAATCTCTCAAATCTTGCCAAAAATGGGTGGCTAGAGGTAAAGTTTTAGGCGGGTTGGACCCACGCACCGGCAGGTCGACTCGCGTACCCGACTCAACATTAGGGATGACCTATATGGCATTGTCTCAAACTCTATTAATAATTTTTAAAAATATTATTAATAATAATAATTTTAAAAAATTTGAACAGTGACATGCGGGGGTGTATAAAAGGTTGTTTTTGGACCATTTTTCATCATTTTGCTCCATTTTTGTTCTATCTTTTTATATATTTATGAACAAGATTAATTAGTTCTTTTTATTTGATAATTCGAACTGTTTTTAATTTTATTGTGGCATAAATATTATTATTTGTTGACAATAATAAATGTTTATTTTTACCTGTCATAAAATTGAGCCTATGAAACTATTTATGACGAGGAACTTTTAACATATTAATATATGTTTAAAATTTTGTATTTTTCAACTAAAATAACTTTAAGATCCATAAAGGTAATTAATTATCCTGCTGATAATTATTACTTAATATGGTGAAAAAAATTTATTGAAATATTATGAACCACATAATTTTTCTTTCTTTCGATAGTACATTGATGATTTGGTTGTAATATTTAATAAATTGTTCTTACCTATGAATGAGTTATATATTTGTTTAAAGAACTTTAACATGAATGATATAATTAACGCATACAGTTGCAATTCAGGTAGGGTTAACGATTCTAGCTGGAGTCAGGATTGTTGGGGTGATCTTGGCACATCCATATTTTGGTGGTACTGACGATGATAAAATGTGAATGTTCATGTGCCCGAAAAATAACAGGTTGGATGACCCGAGAATGAACCCAAGAATGGGGGACTTGGGCAAGCTAGGGTGTGAGAGGATGCTGATATTTGTGGCAGAGAAAGATCATTTGAATGTGGTGGGTAAGAGCTATTATGAGAAGGTTAAGAAGAGTGAATGGAAAGGAAGTGTAGAGCTAGTTGAAAATGAGAATGAAGGTCGTTGCTTTCACTTGTTCAATCCCAAGCATGACATGTCCTTAGAGTTAAGGAGGAAATTTAAACAAGACTAGTGCTTTGCTGTGTTAAAAAACGACGATAATTTTATTAATAAAAGGACTTGAATACAAGACTCAACACACACCGAATGTAAACAAAAAAAAACAGAAGGACGAAGAACGAAACACAGACGCGCTACACTTAGGACTCTTTTTCTCTCTCTAAAACTCACTTTTCTCTCTCTATTTGGTGGTACAACAACAAATGGTGCTATTACCTATTTATAGACAAGCACCACCAACCTAGAAGATTCTAGACTTGCCACTTGCCAACTTGCATCATCAACTCGCCAACTTGCATCGCCAACTTGCTTCGCCAACTTGTACAAGTTGCAAGAAAATTCTAGATTTGCAAGTTGCCCACTTGTAAGATTTTTCTTTTCTTTTTTTTACATATCTAGAATTTTCTCAAATCTAGAATTTTCTACAAGACTCTAAAATTAGTTGGTGATTTCTAATACTCCCCCCCCCCACCAACTAATTTTTCTTCAAAGTTTTTCTTGAGATTATTCCAAGCTGCTCGCAAAACTCTTTATGTTTTGTTCTGCTGAGACCCTTTGTGAATATATCTGCAACTTGATCTTCTGTTTTGATGTGCTTCATTTTTATATCGCCTTTGAGGACTTTTTCTTGAATATAATGATAATGTACCTCTACATGTTTTGTCCGTGCATGGAATACTGGATTCTCCGCTAGTCGTATTGCTGACTGATTATCACATAATAGCTCCATCGAGTAGTCTGTTAGTTGATTTAGATCTTTTAACAACTGTATGAGCCATGTGCATTCTTGTGCTGCCATTGCTGCTGCTCTATACTCGGCTTCTGTACTTAATAAGGATATCGTTGGTTGTCTCTTACTGCACCAAAAGATTGCTCCCGAGCTAATGTTGAATACGTATCCATTTGTTGATCGTCTTGTATCACAATCTCTAGCGTAGTCGGCGTCGCAGTACCCTTTGACCTGACATGTACTATCTCTCTTATATAAGAGACCATGGTTAATAGTAGTCTTGACAAACCTTAAGATTCTTCGTATTGCTTCTAAGTGAGGCTTCTTTGGATTTTGGATATAACGACTAACAACTCCAACTGAGAATGCGATGTCTTGACGTGTCAGTGTGAGATAGATTAGGCTGCCCACGAGCTGTTTATACATCGTGTTATCTTGTAAGTCTTTTCCTTTCGTAGCTCGAAGTTTGACATTTACCTCCATTGGCGTTGATATTGGCTTGCAGTCTAACATACCAAATTTTTCTAGAAGATCCTGTGCATATTTCTGCTGGCATAAAAATAATCCATCTTTTGTGTGCTCCACCTCTAAACCAAGAAAGTGTTTCAACTGACCCAATTCTTTCATCTGGAAATGAACAGAGAGATTTTCTCAAATTTGTCGTATCTCTCCTTCGTCATCTCCTGTGATGATTAACGTATACCAAGACTATGGCCAGCTTATTACCTCGTGTCTTCACGAATAAGCTTGAATCTGCAGGCGCCATCTTATAGTCATTCTGGACAAGGAACTCTCCAATCTTACCATACCATGCTCGTGGTGCTTGCTTTAGACCACACAACGCCTTCTTCAACTTGGAAACGTAGTTTGGATAATCTTTACTCTTAAAACCTTCAGGTTGTTCCATATAAATTACTCGATCTAACTCTCCATGTAGGAAGGCGTTCTTTATGTCCATCTGCCAGAGTCTCCAAGACTTGTTCGCGGCAAGTGCTAGGAGCACACGAACGGTTGTAATTTTTGCCACTGGACTGAACGTCTCCTAATAATCTAACACGTACTTCTGTGAAAAACCACGAGCCACTAGTCGTGCCTTGTATCTCTCAACTGTTCCATCTAGCCGAGTCTTTTTCTTATAGACC
>JAOQMR010010075.1:0-10550 GCA_027563865.1 Erythroxylum pelleterianum | reverse complement strand
GTTTAAATATATAGTTAATGCATTAAAACTCTATAAATTATCTTTTTGGATATAAAAAGATAAACATACCTAAAATTTTACATATTAATAAGATAAAAAATAAATTTAAGTTGACTACTATTCTTAATCATCAATATTTATTAACAATAAAATAATAATACATAAAAAATTGAAAATTGTAAGCAATATAATATAAAGTTATATGCATGTAAGTAGTACAAGATTTTAATTAGAAATTTAACAATTTTTACCGACATACAACAACTACATCAACACCCTATATAAATCTCGTTGATACTTGAGATCTAGGGGGTCCCATAATACACAGCTTTATCCTTAACTAGTAAAAATGTTTCCAAAATTCTTACAAACATAACAATAAATAAAGTTTCACGCTTATTCCATCGAAAAGGAAATGAAATAATTAATTTTTTGGACTCCAAGTGACATGAGAGTCAGTAAAGATAAATGCGTTTGCTATGTCTGGATTTCTAAGAAGAGACTTTGCATATTCGAAGGCATTAATTGAAAAAGTCAAATATCTTTTCTCAAGTTTTGGGTTATTGACCTTTTTCAACTTCTTGGCTACAACCAAACTTGCAAAAGATATAATAAATGAATCTCCAATGTAGTATGGATCACTAAATTAGATGAACTGCCAGTACAATGTGTTTCACCTAAGACACACTTAGTATAGAACTTAAATAGCTAGTTATGTCAAACCATATAACGAAGCTAAATTTGAACATATGCATACCTGATTGAACAGACAGAGTAATTGGAATCAATAATTGTTCCAAAACAACCGATTGCTCTAATCCTGTACCATCCATCAAGACATTGCCACCGTTTCCATTTTCATCTATGTTCTTTTGAAAATTCGAGTAAGCTTTACACAAGACATAGTATATACAATCAAACTTTCATCTGATAGCTTACTATGATGCAAATAAGATACAAATAATTAAGGAAGATAAGTAATTCAGATGATACTAAAAACCTTGAAGAAGAATATCGGCCATAGAAGGCTAGCGGTGATTAGTGTATAATGAGAAAATTTGTTCTGTATCGATTTGTTCTTCACTAAGTAGAAATTTTCTCATTCCTGCTAGTGGGGCTCATTTTCACCATTGGAAACAAGTCGCCACATCGACATTCCTCGATGAATTGATGTTAAAAGTTTAATTATGAAAAGTCAATTTAGCATAAAATTCATTATGTTTAACTAAATTCATTTGATAATCAAATCCCACAAGTTCTAGGCATGGAATGAACGGATGCAAAAGACCCTTTCTGCGCATAAGGTTTATGTGATCTGTTCTGCTAGTTTATCGATGATAAGTTAAAGTACTACAGTTCACTAGTGGTACAAATTTGGTGTAAAAGCAATCATATGGTAAATATGTACATAATCATCTGTTGCAAATTATGCCTTGAATCTCTAGTAGATCTTCTGTAACATCTCGTTACCCATGTGAGAGCTTGAATTGTGTATTATGAGAAATTATTGAGAAATTAGAAAGTTCAATTCATGCTTATGCTAAATATGACATGCACATTTTTGTACATTAACATGATTGTACATGCATTCATGACATTTTCCGGGTATAATTGAGTTATTAATGCGATTAAAATATGATTTGACAATTTGGGTAATATTTCGGACATTTCAGAATTTTTGGTAAATTTTTGAAAATTTAGTGTAATTTTGAACTAAAGAAAAAATTGAATAATGGACCAATTATATAGTGACATGTGGAACATATAATTGTGACAAATGGCTTGTAAGTATGGTGACATGTGGATTGCTAATAAGTGACAAATGTAATACATGCACAAGGACACGTGTAACTCATGCATAGTGTACACGAGTATGAGGTTGAACTAGCTGCCAATGTTCTTCTCGGTGAAGAACACTTGACATCCGAATACTAATTGTGAGAATTTTGATATTTTTGATTTGTCTCATTGCTGGATTTCATAGCCGAAACAAGTAAGTAATTTTTCTGATGTTTAGTTTCTGGTGTAATGATCTGCATGCATGTGAGGTTAGAGAAGCAAAGTTTCGGTGATAAATGAACTAGATGATGGATATGCGAAAGGGAAATGTGTTCAGAAAAGTATGAAATAGGATCTGTTATATTTTGAAATGAGTTATGTAAGAGTGCTGGAAATTGATGAATATGTATACACTCTGTCATGGTTTAGAGAAAACCGTGAATGAGTTGTTGTCACTATACATGCATGCATCGTTTTTTTTCAAGTGCCTGATTGTAAGCTTGAATTTTGAGTTGTGTTTCAAATGAGTTAGAGGAGTTGGTTGCAAGTTATTGGAGTTAATTAATGTGAGTTTGAGTTTCTGAAATAATGGTAGTGTGAGAAAGTGAAGTCTGGGTTTGAAGTCTGGAAAGTGGGGAAGACGAGTTTCTGTGATCTTACGTCGCGACCTCCATTTTTATTCTCGCCGCGACTCATTCCTTTTTGTACGTCATGACGCGTGACTCCCCCTTGAGCTCGTCGCGAAGAACGTTGCATAAAAATACCAAGAAAAACTGATTTATGAAATGTACGTCGCGACCTCACTTTTTGTGCACGTCGCGACGAAGTTCCCCCTTGACAGCTCAAACATGCTTTTGTATTTCGATCATAACTTTTTTTGTAGATTTCCAAATGAGGTAATTTTTGATTCGTTGTAAACTAGAGACATAGGGCTACAAATTTTATGAAGAAATAAAGTTTTAATTATGTCTCTAAGAGTTTCAATTTTTGGTTGGAAGTTAAGGTAAGAATTCTGCTAGAACTTATGAACCGTCTAAAATATTTTGAGGATATCTCTTGGTATACTGATCCAAATTACATGGTTTTGGTGTCTTTAGAAAGCTAAAAAATGGGAGAACATGGTTTTGGTGTCTTTAGAAAGCTAAAAAATGGGAGAACAACTTCACATAAGGAAGTGTTATCTAATTTGGTCATTTATCTTATCTGATTTAGTGTGAAAGTTGACCCATGTGTGTATTAGAGGAAAAATCTGATGTAGTCAATGAAGTTATGAAATTGTTTGACATTGCTTGGTTCAATCCATTTGTAAATATACATGGTATTAATGAAGGCTTTGATTTCTGAATGATTTTTGATAAGGATCACAATAGTGTACCCCGGAATTTGTCATTGAACATGCATTGTGCATACATTCTCTATATTGATGTGCATAAAAGAACCACTTGTGTGTTTGTGAAAAAATGTGATATTTGCAAATGTGTTTTGTATGATATAGAGGAGCTTATCGGATGTCAGTCAGACATTACTGGACCATCCAGGCAATAGCTTGTTAAAGCATACTGTGAGTTAACTTAGATGATTTCCTAGGATTGATATGATTTGAATTGTTTACACTTTGATCATTATTAAACTGTATGTGTTTTGTTTATTAATTCCGAACTTTAAATTGTCCGAGGAGATCAATATTCGGGAATGTATTGGAAGTGTTTTGATTGTGGTTTTGATTTCTACGAAATTCTGAATGTTATGTGAATTCTCAACGAATGTTGAATGCCGAGCTTAGGTCCGATGATTATGAGTTTATGATCGAATATCATATGTGAATTCTCAACGAATGTTGAATGCCGGACTTAGGTCTAATGATTATGAGTTTTTGATTGAACATTATATGTGATTTTCTGATATGGCATAATCAGTATTTGATGCATTTCATAAAATGCATGCTTAGATAAAGGCGTTGTGACTTGAGTAGCCAGTATGAAGCGCTTCCACGTAGAGCTTTGCTCCGTGATATATGTGTTTGCACGTAGAGCTATGCTCCCTGATTCTGTTCCGACTGAGCCCTATGGGCTAGTATTTGCATAAGTATGTGATAGGCACTCAGTCATAATAATAAGAACGAATGTGAGTCTCATGGATATAGCATTCATATAAGATTGAAGTACATGAATGATTTGCAAAGCTGTAATGAGTGACCATATGTTATGCCTTGTTATGTGAGTGTCTGCAAATAATTATATGTTCTGAATGAATATCTGTGATATATGTGATGTTTGTATGTAATCCGGTGAAATAATCAATGATGGTTCACTCATTGAGTTACAAAACTCATCAAAATTTGCAATGTTGCTTTTCAGGTTCTGAGGAATTATTCAGCTAGGCTAAATGGAGTATAGCCACTGAGGTCTGATATGGATTAGGGGTCAGGATCAGTTTGCACTTGTATGTGTCTTCAGTGATTTTATTTTTGAATTATGTTCAGCAAAAATTGTACAAAATGTTTTAAATGTTTTGATAATGAAATGACCTTATGATTTCAAGTGTTTTGTATCTGAAATGGGCCCAAGTTATTGTTAAATACTAATGTTTGTAATAATTGTAACTTGTAAATGGAAATGTTTTTGAATGACATGGTCCGAATTGATTGGTGATTTTTGCTTACGTGTACCTTGTTTTAAAGAAACAAACGTTTTGTAATAAATTTTGACTGAATGATCGTTTTAGCATGCCACCCTTACGGGGTATGTACTCGGATATCAACATAGATGTTGGGTACATGTCTTGCGAGAGTGGGGTGCTACATTTTGGTATCAAAGCCCAGATTTAGTATCTTACATGGGCATTTTTTTGACATAAGTGTTAAGTTACATGCATTTCAGTCATGTCATAATAGGTAGTAGCAACTGATCCCTAGTCTGAGTCGCATTTATCTGAGTCACATAAATGAGCATTTGTTAAGTGTTTGAATTGATTGAAGTGGTGGGAAGAATGATGATCTATCTGACTATGAGAAAATAAAAGTTTGTGGATATTTAGAAAGGGAAATTAGTATATGGTTAGATATGACAAATAATGATGTAATGTATTTGTATTGGTGGATGTATTATGGAATACGATATCGATATTGTACTGTGGTAAGATATCCCCGAATGTGATATAGATGTGAATACATTGACGTGGATTGATTAAGGAAAGAAATGATATAAAGATGAATAGAGAGATTTAACGTGTACAAGCCAAGTTGAAAGAAAATAAATTTTTTTATGACTTTGAAGGTCAAACCTGTACTTGAAATGAATGTCGGATAAATGTGATATGAGTTATGATTCACTATAAGAATATGTTGGTGGAATTGCGATCGGGATTTTTGAATGATAAGTCTGAATTGATGGTGAAAATACGTATGCATGACGATATAGTGGTAATTGGAAGATGGGATAAAGAGAATGAGAATTGCAGAAGTTGTTATGGTTTAGTTAATTTGTTATTTTGTGACCACATATTTAATAATGGGATCACCATGACAAATGTGATAATTGAGCACATAAGAATTATATGTGTGGAGATGATATAGGAAGCAATCCATGATATATGAATATTTGCTAGTCATAGTTCCCATAATTCAAAGTCTATGATGAATTAGAGTAATGCATGAAGATGCTTATAGTGATTGATCGAGGATAGATTGAGAGTGTTAAAGATGTTATTGTGTGTGATGAATTCGAGGAAAAAGAATAAAAGTGTTTTCCTAAGTCAAATGAGATTAAGATATTCTGAGCATAAGTTATTAATTAGTGAATTGTCTTAAATGCATCTTTAGATGAGATGTAATGATTATGAGTAGTTGAAATTGACCTTTTGGGGTACTAAGAATGTCTGATAAGCAATGATGGTAATAGTTGATTGATAAGGATTAGATGAAAAATATAGTTGATAGTAGCAAGAGATCTTCTTTGGCAGAAGAAGTTCACCGAATAAAGTTAAGTTGACCAAATGGTTTACTTTTAAGAATGAATGAAAGAGGAATAAATTAAAGGAAGAATATTGGAGCTCTATTCCTAACGAAGACTTAAGCATAAGATGTAAAATATGCTACTGAAAGAGTGTATGTATTTTGTTTGAGGTAAAGTATTTAACTATGTGATTAGATTTTTGAATTTGAGGCGACACTCTTGCTAATGTCAGGAGAACTTAGGACACGTTATATTATGTGAAACTATGTTATGGGAATACAAATTGATTTGATGAGTATGTTGCCAACACAGGAAGTTAAGGTTTGTGACTAAATTGAAATGAATGGTGACACTAGTAAGAATGGTTTGACATTGCGTCAATGTGAAATCAGAGAAAATCGTACGAATGGAAGAATCACTAGAGTAAATAAGTCAATTGAGAAATTAACAAAATATGAGATAATATTACGTCATTGGGGAATTAAGTGCTTAAGGAATTATGAGAACTAATCATTGTACATAGAGTTTTGCAAAAATTGTTAGAGTTAACAATACCCCTCAAAGTGTCATAGTATTGAAGAATAAACAGATACAATTTTGTTTGGATCAATTAGTGACTGTGATCATAGATGATATCTTGAATGTATTTGAAGAGTTAAAAGGAATATTTTGGTTACTTAAGAAAATCTGTGGTTTCGAATGTATATGAAATTCTGTCTATGCATTAAAGTGACAGCTATGCGTAGCATATTTTGTTATTTGATACATATCATAAAATGCATGTTCTGATAAGGGTGTTGTGATCAGAGTAGCCAGTCTAAAAGAGCTTTAAACTCAAAATTTTGCACGTAGAGCTTTACTCCGTGATTTCTGTTTATGACTGAGCCTAATGGCTAGTACCTACCTCTGTATCTGAAAGGCACTTGATCACAACAAATAGTATCGAATATGGAGATTTTGTAATATGCAATGATGTTTTGCATTAGAAATTAAGATGCACTTTGTTGCAGCATACCAAACTGAATTTGTATGCTTGGAGACAATTAAAGTCTCATAAGTTAAATGTTTGATACATGTTTTGAAATATTTTTTTTTGAAATAGCCATTGCTTTGAGAGCTTAGAGACAACATTTTGGATTTTATATTCAGATCATTAAAGCTTGAGGTAATGCTTGAGTTGAAAGAATTTTATACGAGATTGAGACAATGGATAGAAGTATTGAAGGATTATGATTGTACGAATAAGTACTATCTTGGTAAAACTAGTGTACATATTTGTTACTTGACCAGAAAATTCAATAAAGGAATATCACAAATTCAGACATTGTGGATTACTAAATCTAGTGCAATGAAGAGCATAGAATATTGAGTTGACTTTTGGGAAAATCAAAGTACTATTAGCTAAAGTATTTAAAATCAGTTTCGTATGAATAGATTGGCAAAGCCCAAATGAAGGATTTAGTGTTGATGAGTCTTTTTGAGGAAATTGAAAGATGGTAATGAATCTGAATTTTGAATTCGAACGGGGAAAAGAGTATCGTGTGATTGTAATATGATATTTGTGTGCACAATAAAGATGATTGAGTAAAAGATTGTCAGAGATAGCACAAATAACAGCCTATGTTATTCATCTTGGTAGGAATACAATGAAATAATGTCGATGGCTATGGATGTAAAAACAAGTGATCACTAATAACTGTTGGAGATATGCTTAAAGTTTATATTTTGAAGTTCATAGAAATATGAGGTCAACGCTTAGTTTTAAATGACTTGTAGCATAACAATCAATATCACAGTGATATCATTCGAAGCTCATATAAGGTGTTATATGACCGAAAGAGTTGACCGCCTTTATGTTTGGGTGAATAAGGAGATATTGATGATAAGTGAAATTGATGTTTATTAGAGATTAAGTAACTCAAGAAAAACGAATGAATTAGGTGGATCAACACCGAAGATTGGAATAAGGTGAGATAGACACATGAGTTAAGTGTATTAACATGAAAGAGATGTGAAATATTAAGAAAGAGATGAATTGTTTTTGACAGTATCACCTTGCCAAGGTGTGCTTAAGATAGGAAAAAAAGGGTGAGTTAAGCTCGACATAAAATTGTCCATATGAAAGTTTTGTAAGAGATAACACTAACAAAGAGGTCTTATATGCATTAAGTATGATATGTGAGTGTGATAAGAAATAGTGATATGGTCTGATCCAAATGTAATGTGGAACTAGAAGTGAAAATTTTGAATTATCTGAAATATATTGAGGAGACAGACAAGATTGTGTGATATCTGAATAAGTAACTGGAAAATTGATTGATTCTAATGACTATATTCAAGTAAAAGAAATTATTCGAGTGATAGTGCCAAATGGAAATGGTAGAACATATGATGAAAACATACCCCTACCTGTTTGATCAAACTGATAAGAATTTCGAGGATGAAATTTTTGTTAGGAGGGGAGAGTTGTAACATCCTGTTACCCATGTAAGGGCTTGAATTGTGTATTATGAGAAATTATTGAGAAATTAGAAAGTTCAATTCATGCTTATGCTAAATATGACATGCACATTTTTGCACATTAACATGATTGTACATGCACTCATGACATTTTTCGGGTATAATTGAGTTATTAATGCGATTAAAATATGATTTGGCAATTTGGGTAAAATTTCAGGTATTTCAGAATTTTTGGTAAATTTTTAGAAATTTAGTGTAATTTTGAACTAAAGAAAAAATTGAATAATGGACCAATTATATAGTGACATGTGGCACCATATAATTGTGACAAATGGCTTGTAAGTATGGTGACATGTGGACTGCTAATAAGTGACAAATGTAATACATGCACAAGGATACGTGTAACTCATGCATAGTGTACACGAGTATGAGGTTGAACTAGCTGCCAATGTTCTTCTCGGTGAAGAACACTTGACATCCGAATACTAATTATGAGACTTTTGATGTTTTTGATTTGTCTCCTTGCTGGATTTCATAGCCGAAACAAGTAAGTAATTTTGCTGATGTTTAGTTTCTGGTGTAATGATCTGCATGCATGTGAGGTTAGAGAAGCAAAGTTTCGATGATAAATGAACTAGATGATGGATATGTGAAAGGGAAATGTGTTCAGAAAAGTATGAAATAGGATCTGTTATATTTTGAAATGAGTTATGTAAGAGTGTTGGAAATTGATGAATATGTATACACTCTGTCATGGTTTAGAGAAAACCGTGAATGGGTTGTTGTCACTGTACATGCATGCATCATTTTTTTCAAGTGCCTGATTGTAAGCTTGATTTTTGAGTTGTGTTTCGAATGAGTTAAAGGAGTTGGTTGCAAGTTATTGGAGTTAATTAATGTGAGTTTGAGTTTCTGAAATAATGGTAGTGTGAGAAAGCGAAGTCTGGGTTTGAAGTATGGAAAGTGGGGAAGACGAGTTTCTGTGATCTTACGTCCTGGCCTCCATTTTTATTCTCGCCACGACTCATTCCTTTTTGTATGTCGAGAAGCATGACTCCCCCTTGAGCTCGTCAAGACGAACGTTGCATAAAAATCCCGAGAAAAACTTATTTCTGGACTATACGTCGCGACCTCACTTTTTGTGCACGTCGCGGCAAAGATCCCCCTTGACAGCTCAAATATGCCTTCGTATTTTGATCATAACTTTTTCTGTAGATGTACAAATGAGGTGATTTTTGATTCGTTGTAAACTAGAGACATAGGGCTACAAATTTTATGCAGAAATAGAGTTTTAACTATGTCTCTAAGAGTTTCGATTTTTGGTTAGAAGTTGAGGTAAGAATTCTACTGGAACTTATGAACTGTCTAAAATATTTTGAGGATATCTCTTGGTATACTGATCCAAATTAGATGGTTTTGGTGTCTTTAGAAAGATAAGAAATGGGAGAACAACTTCACAGAAGGAAGTGTTGTCTAATTTGGTCATTTACCTTGTCTGATTTAGTGTGGAAGTTGACCTATGTGTGTATTAGAGGAAAAATCTGAAGTAGTCAATGAAGTTATGAAATTGTTTGACATTACTTGGTTCAATCCAATTGTAAATATACATTGTATTAATGAGGGCTTTGATTTCTGAATGATTTTTGATAAGGATCGCAATAGTGTACCCCGAAATTTGTCATTGAACATGCATTGTGCATACATTCTCTATATTGATGTGCATAAAAGAACCACTTGTGTGTCTGTGCAAAAATGTGATATTTGCAAATGTGTTTTGTATGATATAGAGGAGCTTATAGGACGTCAGTCAGACATTGCCGGACCATCCAGGCAATAGCTTATTGGAGCGTACTATGAGTCAACTTAGATGATTTCCTAGGATTGATCTGATTTGATTTGTTTACACTTCCATGATTATTAAACTGTTTGTGATTTGTTTATGAATTCCGGACTTTAAATTGTACGAGAAGATCATTATTCGGGAATGTATTGGAAGTGTTTTGATTGTGGTTTTGATTTCTACGAAATTATGAATGTTTTGTGAATTCTCAACGAATGTTGAATGCCGAACTTAGGTCTGATGATTATGAGTTTTTGATCGAATATCATATGTGAATTCTTAACGAATGTTGAATGCCGGACTTAGGTCCGATGATTATGAGTTTTTGATTGAACATCATATGTGATTTTCTGATATAGCATAATCAGTATTTGATGCATATCATAAAATGCATGCTCAAATAAAGGCGTTGTGACTTGAGTAGCCAGTATGAAGCACTTCCACGTAGAGCTTTGCTCCGTGATATATGTGTGTGCACGTAGAGCTATGCTCCGTGATTCTGTTCCGACTGAGCCCTA
>JAOQMR010010033.1:0-10553 GCA_027563865.1 Erythroxylum pelleterianum | reverse complement strand
TCGGGAAAGTCTCGGGAACAAAAATTTTTGTTTTCCGCTGCCTGAACATGTGATGTTCCTCCCGGGATTTTCCTACAGTTTTAAGAAAAGGTTAAATTTTGCAAATAAGTTCCTAGGGGAAGGGGTATTTCTAGAAATTGCTTATGTGTTTTGGAATGAAAAAAAAAGTTTTTGTGATCTGAAGTCAGAACAAAAATAAGTTGGGTCAGCAACTAAACACTATGAGGCACATGATTTTTGTGTTTTGTTATTTGTCTCCGTTGTTATCTATCTCCACCGACAGAGATAGTAACCAAACCCAATGTAACATGTGTCTCCTCACAAAAGGACAGGTAATAGATACAAGCAGGACAATATCCAACAATGCGATGAGAAAATTGAAAGTACATTCATTTGACATCATGTTGCTAGTTGTTCCATAGGTTTCTCCTTATTTGTAGAACTAGGGAGATTCACGTATCCATTACCAATTCATTATATTTCTTCTAATCTTCACTTTGCATGTTAAGTTGGAGAACATCATGTAACTTTTAACATTATTTTCCAGGAGAGCCCAAGGTTGGAGATGGGAGGCTAAAAACATAAGGTTTTACAAGGAGGCTTCGACAAGTGAATGTTCTATGGATCTCTCCCTTCAATTCAATTAATCCTTTAATTTTATACATGTGGCTATGGACATGTTTAATTGATAGTTAGAAGATATAAGTTTATGGAATATAGGTGTAGAGAACTTTATCCTACTTGATGATTTGTGTCCTTTTACAACATTATTAAATTCTTGTTTATTCCTCCATTTCCTTTGCATTATCCAATTTATAATTACACCACAAAAAGAAGTTGTACAAAAGACATGGAATAAACAAAGCTTCCCATTCTATAAGTAATTAGAGAATTGACACTAAAAGTAGATATGTTCCAAAGTTAAAAGAAGTTGTACAAGAGACATGGAATAAACAAAGCTTCCCATTTTATAAGTAATTAGAGAATTGACACTAAAAGTAGATAAGTTCCAGAGTTTGAAGAAATAGAGAGGAAAGGAAGAACTTATCATTTATATACCACCCAAACATTTTATCCTTTGTTGACAATTTACCTTGAATAACTAACCACAGTTTAAAAACTAGTTTGGAAATTGCTTAAGGGAACCAGACAAATCAATACAAAGGAACCTTTAGATCTCTAGTTCTTATTATTTCTTGGTATGATCTATTGAAGAAGACTTTTGATTGGTTAATAGCCCGATAAATTTGATCTTCAACAATTGAATTGCTTAATTGTCTGTGTAGTAAATCTTGTTATTTGGTTTTAATTAGAAGTTCCATATTTAATTGATTCTCTTGGGTTACATATTTCACTATGGCTTGACTAGGGATAGTTGTCTTTAAATGAAAATACATGTATTTTCCATTAATAAATATTGGATTCCAATTATCCAACCAAAATGGAGCTTTAGAACCATCATACAACTTAGTTTTGGACCAAGGTTAGACTTGATTTTTGAACTAAGAAATATTATGTGTTGTCTATAAGGAATCTTTTTTAATGTGAAAAGATTAAAAATCATCTTATGTAAAATAATTTAAGTCTACCTATCTTACCAACAAAGACTTCGTATTTGTGAACAACCTCTAAATACATTTAGTTAATAAAAAATTGTTTGTAAGTTTCAAAGAATGACTTCGATAATTGGATGTTGGCATCCCATTCACCAATATACTATAGGCTGGAGTTGTGAGGCATTGTTGAATCCATCCTTAAAATATAGTTAAAATCCCAAAGACTACATAACACTTATAATAAAGCTCCAATTTAGAGAATTAATGGTTTTTTAAAATTATCCTTAGTTGCACAATGCATATGAGAATTCTTTCTTTTATAGTTATTAAAAAGCTCTTATATAAGAAAATATTATCACCAATATCCCTATCCTCAATATAAGTAGCCTAAGTTTCATTTATAAGAGGTTCTATAGCTTTCTTCAACCTGAGAGAAAGATTTTTTGAAATGACATTGTAAATAATGTTACTTCGACTAATAGGTCTGAAATCTCCTAAAGATAACGAGTTATGGAGCAATGGAATAAGACATTTAAATTTCTTGTTAAACTCTAACCCATTTTGAAGAAACTTAGGACATCATTTATAAAAATATTCTTAATCAAGTGCTTTGATTTTGAAAGAATGCTCTACTGAGACCATCAAGACCTAACGATTTGTTAGGCTTAATACTGAAAATAAAATTTTCAACATCACCTATAGTGAAGAGAACAACTAAAAATACAACATTGTTTTTTGGTAATTTATATAGAATGAAGGAATTGATGAGAGATATGGAATAAGCTTAATCATCCTTAGAACCCAAATAATTACTAAAGTTGTCAAAGGTGACTTTTGAGATATATTCTTAGGATATGACTAATCTGCCATCTTCCAATTGTAGAAAAGTGATCCTATTATGATTCTTCTTTCTTCGAACAGTTTTATGAATGCATTCCTATCACTATCCTTTAGCCTTTGTATTCTTGATATTTGCTTTAATAAGAAGTATCGAACCTCCACTACATTAGTATGTATAACTAATGCTTCTTTCTCCTCATTCTGGAAAACTAGATTAGAGGGATCATTATAAAAAAAATGTTGTATATTTTAGAGGTTGTTAAAGGAGTCCTTTACTGAGGTACAAATGCTTTTATATCTAGTCATATTCAACAACTTAAGTTCATGTTTGATTCTTTTAAGCTTTTCATTACAAATGAATGAAGAAGAACCTTAGACATTCACTTAGAGTCCCCTTTTTGTAGCTTTTTTAAACCCTTCATTCAAAGCTAAGTAGTTAATGAATGTAAAAGGTAAATGAGGTTTCATACCTAAGTCCAAAATTTGGAAATATATAGGTGAGTGGTTTAAAAAGTATGGATTACCAAAGATTTCCTTACAGTTAGGGAAAGACAAGAGCCAACTCAAGTTCATCATACCTCAATCTAGCTTTTGTTTTTGGAACAAAGAATTTTGTTATTTTTTGCTCCAAGTAAATAGGTTGCCTTTACATTTCAAATGTTTCAGTTCAATATTTGAAATATATTTAGCTAGCTCATCGGATAGGTTTCTAACACAAACATTTCCTTCAGCTTTTGATAAGCATAGTATAAATTTTAAATTTCCCATTACCAAACCAATGAGCTTGAATACCTTAATAGATATCTAGCAATTTATTCTATAATTTTATTCTTTGGAAGCCAAAATTTAAGGTATAGATGAGGGATATACAAATAGAGTGTGGTTTTCTACTTCCATTTCTTTTGTTGTGCAATGGAGTATTATACAAATTAATCTAAACAGATATTCCCCCACTCTTAAGATTCGATGGAACAACACCTAGTTACTAGTTTTGGAGGAATATTGGTTAGCCATTAAAATTCCATAGCTCATTACCTAAGACTGCTTCATCTTGTGATCTGAAATTGAAGATAAAATGATCATCATCCGAAATAAGAACTTCTAACAAACCATAAAAATTATAGATCTTTCTTACCTAAGCTTTATGAAGGGATGATAAACACCTTTTCTCCTAAAAAAATAATCAAAGATGAGTGCCATTTAGCAACTCTAACCTATAACATGTTTAGAAGAGGGGCATAATAAGTTATCCATCTATTGATGTTGGAGGAAATATTGGAGGGAAGTACCTCAAGCATAATCACTTAAGACTTGATTCCAAGTTCTTCTTGAATAAGTCTTAGAGAGAGAAGTCTTTCTAGTATCAGAAGGAATGTTGACATTGTTCTTGTGGTAGTAGTAAGGTTAGAGAGGGGTTAAGAAAAGCTGGATTGGAGAGGATGAAATAAAATGGAGTCTTAGGAAGAGAATTGGTGGTTCGAGTTTGGGATAAATAATATTTCAAAAATAAGTAAAAAAAAAGAGGAGAAATGGTTTAAAAATATCATCACTATAAACGATAACTTAACCAAGGTAAGAAGAATCACATGGAAAAAAATCCAATTTGAGTACCAAACCTATTTTTATCAAAAGTAAAAAAGTAAAATCAAAGGGAGGAATAAATAGTCAAGAAAAGATAAAGTAGGGGGTAGAGGGTTGAACATAGATAGGTCAACTAAAAAGGAAAAAAGGAGTTCTGAAAGCACTAGGTAGAGATGTCATCAGGGACAAAAGGGGAAGGTGAAGGAAGTATTAGGTAGTAAAATAGGAAGGTACTAATAATTGTACAATTATTATTATTCTTTTATGCACAATTTGTATATGGAATATAGACAATGCATGCTCAACGACAATCTGGGGTATTTTTTCCATTATTCTCGTCACAAAATCAATCCAATATCAAAAGTCACTTAAGTATCATTTGTACGTAGGGTCTATACCTCACATAAACACTTTGAATCTAATTTCATAACCCAATGAATCATTTCAAATTTTTTCAAAAACTGACTTTCGGGTCTACTGTTCTTGTTCATTTAGACAATATAAATGACGTAATTTGGCAATACTTTCTTCTAGAAAAATGTGTTCCATTGTCTTAAGTGTGTAATTACACTAAGATCATTCAATTTGGTTCACTACTCTGAAAGTTATACCCCAAACATTTTTGGACTATTCTTATATTGGAACAATGCCCTGTACTCAACTTCCATCCAAAAATTGAAATTCTTAAAGACTGAATTAAAATTCGATTTCTTCAGAAAATTTGTAATCCTATTTCTATAGTTGACTCCAAATCAAAAATAACTCCATTTGGATAACTACAGAACAAGTTATGCCTAAAATACCGAAGCATGTTCAAGCTATGCAGGAAAGTTGGTCGCGGCGAAGCCAGGAGTTGGCTGTGGCGAACTTTTCCAGAGAGGAAATCCTAAAAGTTGGCCGCAGATAAGGAAGGAGTTGGCCACAACGAACTTTCACAGAAGCACAATCAGGACTCGTCTTCCAATTTTCCAGATTCTAACTCTTTACTTACTGCAATCACTACCTTAATCTTGTATATCATTTCTAATTCACTTTTTCCTTATTTTCCCATGTTTCTAATTCCATTTCAACTCAATATCATCCATAAACAAATTATAGTCCATGATTGATCATGAACACTAATAACAGAACATACACATATATACACATTCATTATCAACTTACTACACATATTCAACTTCATTTTTACTTTCATTTTACTTCTAACTATCACCTTAATTCTTCACATTTCAAGATACCACATTACTCATTCACGTTTTTACCATGTGCCCATCCCCATTTTATGATCATTTAACCTCTAACTATCATCAAACATGCATCATTCATCAAATCAATGAAGAATAATAGGTTACTTACTTGATTTACCTAAGGATTCTTCAAGAATCTCCAAGAACCCTAGCTCCTTCAACATCCTTAAAAATCAACTTTCAAGGTGAATAGGTTGGCTCTTTTAGCAAAAAGAAGGAGAAGACAATGAATCTTGAAGAAAGAAAATGAAGGACTTGGATAAAAATCAACATGGTGAGGTGAGAGTGAGTTTCATAGACAGAGAGAATGGAGAAGATGAGAGTGTCTTTGTTAGGGATGAAAGACACAAAGATGTCTTTCAAATGGTAATAATATAGGTTTTACAAAAACACTTGGTGGGTGTTGTGATACTTGTCATGACACCTTCCACTTAAATGATTTATGCTTAATAATATTTAATTGTTTAGTTCATTTGTCTCCAATTTCTAATCTAATTGTCTCCCAATTTTCAATGACATAAGTCATTAAATCTTAATGTCACATATTAAAATGTTTACTACCATTTGACATTTATTTCTACCACTTCATTAATTATTTTGCCATTTGACATTTTTCCTAGTCCAAAAATACCCAAAATCTTCAAAATTTTCCTAAAATTCACCAAAAATTCTAAATCACTAAATACACTCTCCAAATCAGTTTTCAACTTATAAAAATCACAATTCTCAATATAATCACATTTATAAATAATTATACCCGAAATGTCAATGAATGCATGTACAGTCATTTTAATATGTGAAAAATTCAAATTCACATGCATGTATGCTAACATTATGCATGAGCATGAAATGCAATTTTTTTAATCTCTCGTTAATCTCACATATACCGTATTTTAGGGTTCTAACCCTTAGTATGGGAAAGAGATGTAACAGTTATTGACTTTAGTAGGTGCTTTATCATTGCCTACAACTTCATCATACTCTCCTCTCATATATCATCTATTTACAGATTTCCATACCTATACAGGTTGGAAAATTGAGGCCTCAATTGATATAAGACTAGTATAGAGCCCTCATACATATCTCCATTTTAATTTAATCTCTTGACTGAGATTATTTTAAGGATGGATTGATTTAATTCCACCAACATGAATATCATATCATAGGTTACCTTTTTTAGGTGAATGTAGCTTCATCTATGGCTATTGGTTTGCTAGTAAAGCTCACAATGTAGCTCAGGCCCTCAGTGGTCCAATAATCTAATAGAGTATTATACAAATTAATCTAAACAAATATTCTCCCACTCTTAAGATTCGATGGAACAACACCTAGTTACTAGTTTTGGAGGACTATTAGTTTGACATTAAAATTCCATAGCTCACTATCTAAGACTGCTTCATCTTGTGAACTATAATTGAAGATAAAATGATCATCCTCCGAAATAAGAACTTCTAACAAACCATAAGAATTCTAGGTCTTTCTTAAATAAGCTTTAAGAAGGGATGATAAACACCTTTTCTCCTAAAAAAAATCAAAGATGAGTACCATTTAGCAACTCTAACCTATAACATGTTTAGAAGAGGGGCATAATAAGCTATCCATCTATAGATGTTGGAGGAAATATTGGAGGGAAGTAGCTCAAGCATAATCATTTAAGACTTGATTCCATGTTCTTCTTGAATAAGTCTTAGAGAGAGAAGTCTTTCTAGTAGAAGGAATATTGACGTTATTCTCGTGGTAGTAGTAAGGTTAGAGAGGGTTTATGAAAAGCTAGATTTGAGAGGATGAAATGAAATGCAGTCTTAGGGAGAGAATTGGTGGTTCGAGCTTGGGATAGATTATATTTCCAAAATTGGGAAAAAGAAAAAAGGAGAAATGGTTTAAAAATATCACTAATATAAATAATAACTTAACCAAGGTAGGAAGAATAACATGGGGAAAAAAATCCAATTTGAGAACTAAGCCCATTTTTATCAAAAGTGAAAACGTAAAATCAAAGGGAGGAATAAATAGTAAGGAAAAGTTAAACTAGGGAGTAGAGGGTTGAACATAGATAGGTCAACTGAAAGGAAAAAAGGAGTTTGGAAAGCACTAGGTAGAGATGCCGTTAGGGACAAAAGGGAAAGGTGAAGGAAGTATTAGGTTGTAAAACAAGAAGGTTATTGGAGACGGGAGAAGGCATTATGGTTGAGAGCACATAAATTGCTATCAATTTGAATTGAAACATGTTTGATTATGTGAAGTGATTTAGAAAGCTAATTGGTAGGGGCATTGAAATTACAACCTATTAGCTTTTCATATTTTGTTACTTGGATACATATAACATTGTTAATAGCTTTGGTCTTTACCACAATAGCGACATGCTTATATAATATTGTATTATCATCATCTTAAAGTATTTATTTATTTTATTCCTGATGTATAGGAAATCCATATCAGTCAATGTCTTATCCTTTTTCAACTGTAGGACGTTGAAACCAAATGAAAAGGGGACTATATTACATTATAAGGAACATATAGTCAATAATAACCATGGTATTTATAAAGGTTGAAAAGGATGCCACTTGAGGACATTATCAAAAATAAATCACATGGTTTATGAAAGAAAAATAATATTGCATTATTAGTATATAGGTTGGATATGATTTTTTACAAGGGCCCAAAATAAAAAATGGACAATGGATTAATTAAATATACAATGATGATAGACTAAACGTGGGTGAGATTTGGTTGAGTTGATAAATGTTTTGAGATTTTATTTATTCCAAAGTAAGAAAATAAGTAAGAAAGGAGGGAGGAATAAAAAGTCCTATAAACCCAACCTATTAAAACTTTACAATTTATCCCATTCATTAAGTATGACTTGCAAGTTATGGGTGTCACAAATGCTAAAAATTAGTAGGCAAAATAAAGAGAATATAGTGATACTATATGATGGTAGGCAGAAGAGAACATAAGGTGCTACTAATGAAGAGAAGAATGATGCTAATGATAGTGAAAGTGAAAATGGTAGTTGATATTGAATATTTAGTGATAAGTGTGATGATTAATTTTAATGAGTTAGACATAAGTATAAAGACAAGAGAAGATATAAATTGGAAGACTTCAAGTATGAAAATGAATTAATTCTTATTGACAAAGACATCCCATAAAAAAATGCTTATATACAAAGTTGTGGTGAAGAATACGGTGTAGAAAAAGGGTGTTATTATCTTAAAAGTGATGATCTAGATGAGTTCATATCTAAGTAAAAACATAGTGGTGAAAGATTTGTTATGAACTCATCTAGATCATCACTTTTAAGATAATAACACCGTTTTTCTACACCGTATTGTATTATGATCCCAATTACTATATTCCAACCTAGAAGGTTGGTTTGAGATTAAAAAATGTAAGGGAGTTTAAGGATGGTACCATTAAATATTTTATGGCCATGTCTCTAAATTTGAAGTTTGTGAAAAATGAGAAGTAAAGGGTTAAAGTGCAATTTGTTAAAAATTGTTATTGGTTGATTTGTACATGTAATAAGATAAATGATAATTGCTTTATTGTTAAAAGGTATGAATCTACACAGAGTTGCTAAAAAAACTATTGATAAGTCGATCACATTTATATAAGTTGAAAGTCATGTTTCATAAGGACTTCAAAACCTATATTACTTAGAGTATATGTGAGAGAAAAAATGTACCTGTACGTCAAACATTACATAATAGTCTCACTAGTAAGTTTTTGTAATTATTGAGATATGCAAGGAGTTGAAAAGAAAACAAAGCCTCAGTCAACTTGGATGATCAAAACTAGCACTAATAACTTATATGGTATGCAAATTTTTTAGCAATGTAATGTATGTTTAAAGAATTGCGAAAAATGGTTAGATTGAAGGGTGAAGACCAATAATTGGACTAGATAGTTGTTTCCTTAAAGAGATTTGTAAAGGGAAATTGTTAGTTGTTGTTAGGAGAGATAAGGACAACTAAATATTCTTGATTGCCTAATGTATAGTTAATGTGGAATGTAAAAAGATTTGAAAATAGTTTCTATAGTTAATTTTAGATCTTTAACTTCAAGATGATGAAGGAAACATATTTATCTCTAACATATAAAATGTTAGTTTTTCATTTTAAATGTTATTTTAATAGTTAATATTAATCTTTTTGTTATTATATTAAATTGAAATAAATGAGTTTAATTTGACTTTAACATGTTAAAACAATGAGAATTTTATCTTAAACTATAAATTAGAAAGAAAACATAAGTAATTAAGGTTAAAAAAATATTTAATGTATTTAAATATGCAACGTATTTAAATGTAGGATGGACTTTTTTGTTTGTATCTAATTCATTTTCTTCTACAATAAATGGAAGTGTTAGTAAGGACTCATGAAGCTTGTTAAGGACTTACTCCCTCAAAAAAACTATAGGATATATGCTAGTCTGGAACATCCATGCTAGTTGGCGAGGTGATGACTTCAAGATCTAATTGTTGAATATTTTTATATCAACATTCATGCTATAATTCAATAAATAATTATACCAGTTGAAGATATTGGAGAGGAATATATGGAAGCACTATTGGAATATACAAATGAGATATGGTATAAGGCATTTTATGTTGATGAAATAAAAAGTGATTACATTGACAACATTTGTAAAATATTAAATGATTAGATTTTAAAAGGAAGATTGAATCCATTCATTATCATGTTGGATCATATTAAAAATGGTGATGAATAAAATGCATAAAAAGAAGACATTTGCTTTAAAATAGCACCATAACTTTGCTTTTAGGATCATGGCCAAACTGGAAGAGAATAAGCAAGATAGCTTCAAGTAATATATTGACTAGAATAAGACTTATAGGTATAGAGTAAAGGATTGAATAGACAAATTTTATGTTAAGTTTCTATATGGAACTCGTACATACAGAGTTTAAGACCTGACAGGACTATCATAACCCTATATAAAAGCAATCATTAATCATTACATTCATAAGTGATGAGTAACAACTCCCTCTACCCTTTAGATGTTGAAAGATTTTGGCCATTATGTAAAATTATAAAAGCTCCCATAGTAAGGAGGATGAATGGTCACCTAAAAAAAAAAAGAGAAATCAGAATAAAAATTTTAACAACTAAAGACAAGAAAATTTTCTAGACATGAGAGGATTATGAAGTGAACCAACTGTAAGTGTAAGTCGACTTGTGCCTTTGCGCAACTCGA
Organism: Erythroxylum pelleterianum; assembly: GCA_027563865.1. Taxonomy (NCBI): domain Eukaryota; kingdom Viridiplantae; phylum Streptophyta; class Magnoliopsida; order Malpighiales; family Erythroxylaceae; genus Erythroxylum; species Erythroxylum pelleterianum. The sequence goes on along the minus strand of JAOQMR010010033.1, from coordinate 109 downwards.
CTTATACATCTCAGTACTCGTAAGTCGATTTGTATGTCGATACAACTCGACTTATGCCTGTCTAGTACTGTAAGATTGTTAGAGTAATGCCCTAAAGGCAATCGCCCTT
>JAOQMR010010025.1:0-10554 GCA_027563865.1 Erythroxylum pelleterianum | reverse complement strand
ATCGTGGTGTCTGTTGACTACAGGAGAGCTCCTGAGCATCCTCTCCCTATCGCTTTCGATGATTGTTGGACTGCTCTGAAGTGGGTTGCTTCTCACGTTCATGGAAATGGTCCTGAGGAATGGCTCAACTCTCATGCTGACCTCGGGAAAGTTTTCTTTGCTGGAGATACTGCTGGTGCAACCATAGCTCATCAAATGGCTATGAGATATGGTGAGGAGAAACCAGCTGGTTTTGATTTGTTGGGAATTATATTGGTTCATCCATATTTCTTAGGCGAAGAACCAGTTGGTGATGAGGCCAACGTTACAGCTTTCAGAGAACTAGCGGGTCGTGTTTGGCGATTTGCACATCCCACCACCAGTGGCTTCGATGACCATCTTATCAATCCTGATGCTGATCCAAACTTAGCTAAATTGGGGTGTTCCAAGGTTCTTGTAACTGTTGCGCAAAAGGATGCGTTGAAACATAGGGGATGGTTTTACTATGAGAATCTTAAGAAGAGTGGATGGAGTGGTAAGGTTGAGATTATGGAAGCTGAAGAAGAGGAGCATGTGTTCCATTTGAAAAAACTTTCATGTGAGAACTCTGTTGCTATGTTACAGAAAATTGCTTCTTTCATGAATGTCCACCCTAAGTCGTCTTGAATGAGTGTGCCTGGATTGAAAATAGTGCGAAGGTGGAAGAAATAAAGCTTGTAACTTGGAAAATGGTATCTATCTGTTTATGACTCTTGGGTCTCTATTTAAGCACGAAATAAAATGTCTTCAATTCACTTGAAGCTTTTTAATCTATTGCTGCATGTTCATTATTAACAATGACTGAAAGGAAGGTACCTACTAAAGTCTTGACTCCCTGGTATCATCTTTCTATGTTATATTCCTTTATTGTGACCTGAGAAGCACGGATACGGACACGGACACGGACACGGGACATGACACGGACACGGACACGGACACGGGGACAGACCAACTTCGAAAATTTGGTAGACACGGACACGACACATATATATATTATAAAATTTAAAATTAAGAAAAAAATTCAGAATTCATAATAGGATATATATTGGTTGATGTATTTCAAGACTTCCAACATCTTGATAGTTTATACATATTTGATATTTTATAAGCCACTCTAAAAAAACATGGAGCATATATTCTATGGAACATATATTCCATTAAGCAATGTCCGAGCGGTCTCCATATGTGTTCGAGCTGTATCCACCGTGTGTCAGTGGATGTCCGACACGGACACGTGTCTGACACGCAGACACAGCTCCATTTTTCCGTGTCCGTGCTACATAGATTGTGACTGATGGAACACGCACTTCAAGTCCCCCGTCTTTCCCACTTATTGAAGTGAAGCTGTTACGAATCAAACGTTTTCACTTGTGACCCATACTTTGAGGAAAAATGAAGTACACTAGCAGAATTAAGTCAGATCACTTATTAAGTTGAAGACAAAAGCAAGAACATAAGAGTTGTCTTGATTCAGGAAAGAAACAAACAATGACCCTCTGCTTCAAACTCTATAATCCCCATTCTCCTGTTGATCATTCAGGAATGAAACAAGCTTTTCAAGCATAGCCTTTGATTTCTCATAATCACATCTGAACAAATTGAAACAATGATCTTCACCTTTTGACCCCATAATCTCTACATTTCCTCCCCATCCACTCTTCCTTAACGCCCCGTAAGTAACCACCCGGGAGCAAGTTAGAGCAGCCAAATTTGGATCAGTTGGAGGATTCCGTCCCATTCGTCCGTTTCATCAACGACCTCTATTCTTCCACAGGGATGCTCTTCCGTCCAAATGATCGAAAGATTTATTATTTTTTTTCATCTTTTCCTGATAATTGTTTCTCTTCTCTCCTATTTGGACTCATGCCTCATCACAGGCGTGATTCTATGCAATTCTCACAGGCGTGATTTATTTTTTCTTAATGAATAATTTTCTTATAATATAAATATGCTTATTAACAATGTTTTACACACACACACACATATATATATTATGTTTTATATTATTATTTTGAATATATGTAAAACATTGTCACGTAATATATATATACACAATGTTATATAATGGCCATGTTTGGCAATCAGCTAGCTGATTCTATCAGCTGATTTGACTAGCTGATTCTATCAGCTGATAGCTGTTTGTCATTTGATATTTGATAAAATTAGCCGTTTAGTATTAGTTGTTTATGTGTAAAATGATTTATGAGTACATGATTTAAAAAAATTACAAAGGTATGAATATTATATATGTTAGTATTTCGTTGAATATTCTTATAAGAATTTAGAATTTAGATATTAAATTCTACAAAAAATTAAGTTTATAACTCTAATAAAAATATACAACATAAAACAATAAGAACAACACAAACAACAACAACAACAACAGCAGCAGCAGCAGCAGCAGCAGCAGCAACAACAACAACAACAACAACAACAACAACAACAATAATAATAATAAGTATTTTAACAATTTTAAATACGAAAATTACAATAAGTCATGATGAATTTATTCTAAAATTAATTTAAAAATTCAATTAAAAATTATGTCTTTAATTGACATCATTAATCATTACTACATAGTTAGAAATCCATGTTTTCATACAGTATCAATTGGCACAATTTTTATATTAAATTTAAAACAACTCTCGGTATATTTAATCATAAATTCGATATATCTAATCAATAATATTAAAAAATGATAAATATAAACAAACATAAATTTTTATAATATTTCATAACTATAAATTTTTATAACATTTCATAAACATAAATTTATAAAGAGGAGTTATGATTTCTGACTAGTCAAAACTATTACACATTGTTCATCGCAGTATGTTCTCAAAAGTCCTTAAGCATTGGAAGATTGTTGATTGAAAGATTGGAGAAGCACTGACTAGGTACCAAGTAGGATATTGAACATCCAAAAGTTAACTTCAGATCAGTACTTTCTCCTTGGCTTCCTTCAAAATATCTGCTATATTGCAATTCCATGATATATCAAGCATAACACATGATACATCAAAGTGTCCAAAGCTTTATATATCAACTTGTTTTCATGATGACCTTTGTCATCAACAGTAAATGCATGACTCTTTCCATTCACTGCAACAAAGCTTTGTCCTAGATTCTTCCTTACCCTGTTAAAATGCATCATTGTCCTTATCCTTTTAAAGCCATCCCACCTTCTAGATGATGCATACCCATTGGTCATCATGTTGAAGCATTCCCATCCTTTCTCAAGGAAACCAGCATGACTGAATGCTTGGAGGACGACAAACATGGTGCTTGCTTTTCGGAAGTTGCAGGATATACAAATTGCACACAACTTATGGATGCTAGGATTCACATTTCAACAGTCTACTTGGAAGTTTAATCTCCAAAAGGTAATCCTACATTTCCAGCATGAAGTAATTCATAGGACTTGAATTTTTCTATTTCCCTCATAACAAACTCGAAGACATTATTTGACCAAAAAAAACTCGAAGACATTATTTAACAAAATATTGACCTCCACTAAACAAAATATCTGAAAAGAATGGATTGGAGAATCCAGGTTCATAATCATATAGGCTTATATATGTAAATTAACTAGTTCATCCAAATAGTATATACCATTGGTACTATACTATACTCTAGAAATGGTAAGAGTCATTAGATGTGTTATCAGATTATCGGTCTTCTTACCTAACAAAAATAATGGAGACATTGTGTTGTTCTAATGTGGACCATATAACTTCCGAATATACAACAACTTGTGGTCCAACGCATATAACAAAAACTAATATAAAATTTTTAGAATATAAAAGCAACTCTCACCTATTTCAAAGTGATCTTTATATGAAAACGAACAATCTTCATGATGGACACCTCTCTTTTTATTTGGAATCTAGAGTTAGCCATATCATTCACAAAGAAAGACACCATGAATCAACCATCTATGAACTTGTACACAGAAGCAGAAATGTACATGATCGACCATTTTGTGTTTGAGAATAGTACTTTTGGCCAGAACTTTGATGGTCACATTCCCTCTTGTCTCAGTGCTCTCGGCAAACTTAACCTTTGCAAATGTCCCTTCGCCGATGGTACGACCCACTTCATACTTACAGATCCTTCTCGTCACCTTTTCCATTATTGTTTTAGGAACATTGCTCCCTTTTAACTCCCTTCAGAATTCCTAAAGAGAGAAAAAGAAAATTTTCAAATTCTGAGCTGAAGCCAAATGAAAGAGAAAAAAGAAGAAAAATTTAACATAATAAGTGGAAAAACCAAGCAAATCCAAAAAACCCATCAAGAAAAGACATTAAATTTCCAAACATTTAAGTCATTCCCTCACAAATTTCTCAAGAACCAAGCAGAAGCCACTAGTTCAACTAAAAGAAAGCACTGGAATCCACTTTCCCCGATCAGACAAGAGATGCAGTACATATCAGAAAGAAAGTTATGCACATTCCACCAAGAAAATCTTACCAGGAAACTGAAAAAAAAGTGATAAGAAACAGAGTAACTTGATCACAGGAACTCCTGGAAATGAAACTGAGATCAAACAAAAAAAATGGTAAATACAGACTAATCAAGACAATTGACTTTTTGTAATTAACGTGATTTAACAATAATGTATTTAGTTGGCTTTATCTAACACAAAAATGGTAAATACAGACTAATTTGAGGACTGAACTGAATAGGAAAAGAGTCAAATCTGGAGAGCTCCGACGAAGCTTTGTTTGAGATGAGAGGAGGGAACTCCGGGAGAGCGATGGCCGAGGAGGACCACCACCAGGTGGCCCAAGAGTCTTCGGATTTGCCTTCCATGAAGAAAAGAACGAAGAAGAATCCAGAGGAGAGAAATGAGACAGTAGTAAGGAGGGCAACATCAACATTAATCAAAAAGATTTCGGCTGAATATACTGAAACGCTCCTCTATAGGAGCTTATCCTAAATTAGCTAGTTAGGTAGAATCAACCAACCTAACCAGCTAATAACCAAATACTTTTTATAGCTGAAATGAGTCAAACAGTTAAAAAAGGAGCTTTACAGCTATTTGCCAAACAAACCCAATATATACTTATATAAGTCAAAACTGCCTTTCTGAATGGGAATTTAGAGGAAGAAATCTACTTGAATCAACTTGAGGGTTTTCTAGTTGAAGGAAAACAAAACGTTGTGTGTAAACTTAAGAAATCAATATATGGACTTAAGCAAGCCTCCTGAAAATGGTATCTCAAATTTTGATACCATTACATCTTTTGGTTTTAAAGAAAACACTGTTGATCGGTGTATATATGTGAAGATCAGTGAGAACAAATTTATATTTCTTGTCCTATATGTTGATGATATCTTACTTGCTACTAATGATCTTGGATTGTTACATGAGACTAAGATATTTCTCTCTAACAATTTCGAAATGAAAGATATGGGTGAAGCATCTTATGTGATAGGAATTGAAATATTCTGTAATCGATCACAAGGAATGTTAGGGCTATCTCAGAAAACATATATCAAAAATATTTTAGAGAGATTCAATATGGACAAATGCTTCGCAAGTGTTGTTCCAATTCAAAAAGGAGACAAATTTAGTCTTAAGCAAAGCCTAAAGAATGATTGGAACGCACAAAAATGGAAAGAATTCCTCATGCATCTATTGTTGGGAGTTTAATGTATGCACAAACCTGTACTAGGCCAGACATCAGTTTTGCTATTGGTATACTAGGCAGATACCAGAGTAATCTTGGATTGGAACATTGGAAAGTTGCAAAGAGAGTTTTAAGATAGTACAAGGAACAAAAGATCACATGCTCACTTATAGAAGATCCGATCATCTTGAAGTGACTGGATATTCAGGTTCAGATTATGTTGGATGCGTTGACACGAGAAAATCAACATTTGGCTATCTATTTCTTCTAGTTGGAGGACCAACCTCGTGGAAGAGTGCGAAGCAGTCTGTCATTACTGCATCCACTATGGAAGATGAGTTTGTGGCATGCTTTGAAGCCACGGTTTATGGTTTATGGCTGCGAATCTTATTTTAGGACTTGGAATTGTTGATAGTATTGCCAAGCCGTTAAAAATTTATTGTGATAATTCTGCAACAGTCTTTTTTTCAAAAAACGACAAAAGGATTGCCACCAAAGACATTTAATGAACATGTCGAAAGAATGGGCATCATTTGGTACCATGATTGAACAACATGTTATTATTTATGTATTTTATGTATTTGATATTCTGAGCTCATTTATATATATTGTTTCTGTTATTGGATCCTATTATTTATTATTAGTACATATACATGAATAGTTATGTGAATGTTAACAGGATTTGTCTTTTATAAAGACATTACTGTTAAACCATTAAGATATATCTCATAATAGATCATATTAACTTATGAACTAGTTTTGTGATGCTTTGAAGGGAGTATGTCACATTAAAAAATGTACAACCGTTATGATCCTTTCTAGTTTTTTTTACTTAATTATGATTTATGTTGTGCCTAAATAAAATAAAGGGGATTTAAGTTTTATTATATGCATATTATGTTATATTGTTAAACTATAATTAAGTTACATGGGCCAAGTGAGAGATTTGTTAGATAATTTCATTATGTGGCCCATATATTTTGGTTTAATCATTTAAGTATATTAAATCTCATTAGTTATTTGAACAAGATATATTAGGTTTAATTAAAAAATAAATAATATGATGTATTTACATTGATGGAGGTAAAGTTTTAGGTTGGTCGGACTCGTACATTTGCCAGTAGACTCGTGTACCCTACTCAAGGTTAGGGATGACCCATATGGCTTCGTCCCAAACCCTATTAATAATTTTTTAAAATAATAAAAAATAATAATTTTAAAAAATTTTGAACTGTGGCATGTGGGGGTGCGTGAAAGGTTATTTTTGGACCATTTTTTTCATCATTTTGTTCCATTTTCTATTCTATCTATTCATATGTTTATGCATAAGATTAATTACTGTTTTTATTTGATAATTCTAATTGACATAGGAAAAATGAAGTACACTAGCATAATTAAGTCAGATCACTTATTAAGATGAAGGCAAAAGCAAGAACATAAAAGTGAAGAATAGAAACATCTAAGAGTTGTCTTGATTCAGAAAAGAGACAAACAATGACCCTCTGCTTCAAACTCTATAATCCCTATTCTCCTGTTGATCATTCAGGGAAGAAACAAGCTTTTCAAGCATAGCCTTTGATTTCTCAGAACCACATTTGAACAAATTGAAACAAAGATCTTCACCTTTGGACCCCTATAATCTGTACATTTCCTCCCCATCCACTCTTCCTTAACTCCTCATAATATACCCATCCCGGCATCCCCTGTCTGTTAACGTGTACCTATCCTTTTCAGCAACAAAAATAAGCACCTGGGAGCAAGTCAGAGTAGCCAAATTTGGATCAACTGCAGGATTAATCAAAGGTTCATCTAACCTACTTGTTGCTGGAAACAAGAAAGGCCACAAGTTACCCATTCTTTCCTACATCTTCATATCCTTGCAAGACTCGCTAGTAATTCGATCTTTGCTCGAGAAATATATACGTATGAAAGTAATCCCTTTCAGGTTAATACCTACTAGTTTTTCATGACTGTACTTCATGCCCATGTTGTATGCTATGTTACCGCAGGCGCTATCTCTGGAAAAAAACTGTTAGAAGTATATGGACTAATATAATAATAACATTAATTCTATATTCACAACGAATTGCCCAATGTATGTTTAATAACTATAATAGGATGGTTAATAATTTACTAATTGTATTTGAGACACATATTCGTATCCTATTAACTATAGGTTGGCCCATTAAACCATAGCTCATCACATCTATAAAATAACACATTTCTATCTATTAGGGTAGAAAATGTCATAAATATAACATATAGTGAAGATGTGTGATAGTTTCCATAGGTGTGTATGGTGAAAGTTCAAGAAGGGTCTTCTACCATAAGTTTTCTCTCTTGCACAAGTTTCTTGAATATTGATAGATTGTGGTGTTTTGAATGGAGAGAATGAATCAAGATTTTAGGTGTTGGAGGTATGTTCACTTATTGTGTAGTTAATGCTCAAAATAGAATGTGGATCTTGATATTGTAGTTATTGATGACTGCATTTATGAATAACAATTGGTATTAGAGCTCCATGATCATTTGATTTTAGGGCTTGTGTTTAGGTATAAACCTTTTTTTTTCAAATAAGTTTTTCGGCATGAATGATTTCAAAATGATGCATTGAAGATGTAGAAATTGTTATTGGTTATTGTTGTTGCCTTTTAACTTTATTTTGGGCAAATGAATCTCGATTTTTGGGTGAGATTTTTTGAAATTTTCGGGCGTTTTGTTAATGGCTGAAATGAGTATTGGAAATCCATAGACCATGAAATGGAAAGTGGCTGGAGGTAAAGTTTTAGACGGGTCAGACTCGCACATTCGCCGGTAGACTCACGTACCCTACTGAAGGCTAGGGATGACCCATATGGCTTCGTCCCAAACCCTATTAATAATTTTTTTAAAATATTAAAAATAATAATAATTTTAAAAATTTTTGAACAGTGGCATGTGGGGCTGCGTAAAAGGTTGTTTTTGGACCATTTTTCATCATTTTGTTCCATTTTTTATTCTATCTACTCATATGTTTATGCATAAGATTAATTAGTGTTTTTATTTGATAATTCTAATTGTTTTTAATTTTATTGTGGCATAAATATCATTATTTGTTCACAACAGTGAATGCTTATTTTAAAATTGAGTATATGAAACTATTTACGATTAGGAACTTTTAAAATGTTAATAGATGTTTAAAATTTTGTATTTTTCCACTAAAATAACATTAAAATCCTTAAGGGTAATTAATTATCCTATGAATAATAATTATTTAATATGGTGAAGAAATTTTATTGAAATATTATAAACCACACAATTATCTTCCTTTCGATAGTACATTAATGATTTGGTTGTAATATTTAATAAATTGTTTTCACCTATGAATGAGTTTATATTTGTTTAAGCAACTCTAGCATGAATGATATAATTAACGCATACAGCTGTGGTTTGGGCAGGGTCAACAGGTCTAGTCAAAGTTAGGGTTGTTGGGTTGGTCTTGGTACATCCATATTTTGGTGGTACTGAAGATGATAAAATGTGGATGTTCATGTGCCCGACAAATAGTGGGTTGGATGACCCGAGAATGAACCCAAGAATGGAGGACTTGGGCAAGCTAGGGTGTGAGAGGATGCCGATATTTATGGCAGAGGAAGATCATTTGAATGTGGTGGGTAAGAGCCATTATGAGAAGCTTAAGAAGAGTGAATGGAAAGGAAGTGTAGAACTAGTTGAAAATGAGAATGAAGGTCATTGCTTTCACTTGTTCAATCCCAAGCATGACAAGTCCTTGAGGAAAATTTTGCCTTTCCTTAAACAAGTGTGTTATATCCTTAGCTGGAGAGCTAGAGTCAACTCGATTCTAAAAATTGAAAAAAATTGAAATTTAGTCAAAATGGATAGAGCTTGTTGACTTTAGTTCAGATCAGATTAGAATCGAGCATAAACTAAATTAGAGTTGGAAGGTGTGGTGTGTGTGATGATTTGATGAGGTTTTGTGTTTGAACATGTAAAATATTTAAGATTACTTTAATTTCTCAATTATAAAATTTAGGTTACATTGTAATTAAGCACACCTACAACAATTGTGAATAATATAATCTTAATTACTATAAATTATAAAAACAAATTTAATTATAACTATGATTCTCGTATATAATTTAAAATCTTAATCATCTTACCAACCTCAAGAAGCTTTGCTATGCCACTATTTACCAAAGAAAGGCACCAATTGCATGATTGAGGAAAAAACAGAAAGGAAATTACATTTAGAATTTCAGTAAATTTTAATTACATTGCAATGTAGCATTAAAAAAAAGCTAAGTAGGAATTATAGTTATTTTATCCGATGATTTAAAAACTAGATTGTAAGTTAAACTGGTAAAATAAGAGGTTTAATATTTAAAAGATTTAATCAGTATTAGATCCTAATAAAACTAGCTAAACATTAAATAAAATTAAAAATTTTGAAATATGATTAAAAAATATTATTCTAAAAAATTTAAAGTTTAATTGAAAAAAGAAATTATTAAATAAAAATTAATAAATTTATTTTAGTTTATGAAAACTTATTAATTTATTAAAATTGACCGATTAATTCACAAATTAATTGATTTTTAATAACGAGAGTTGTTAAAATAAATTGAACTGAAAAGTTACAAACCGAATTAAAAAGTTTAACGGTTTAAAGTTTTTACCGTTAAACCAATTAAATCGGTTTAATTTTTTAACAAGTAATTTCATCTTCTAGAAAATGGTGACAATTATCAAGCATAAAATAAGGAAGATGGTTACATATCAACAACTTTTTTACAGAGCATCAAAATACGTGGTCATTAACAACTTTATCACAATTAATTGTTTGATTGCCGATTAATCTGGCACTTGCGGGAAAGAATCAGCAAGGAAACAAGGCAACACCAAG
>JAOQMR010010005.1:11189-27034 GCA_027563865.1 Erythroxylum pelleterianum | reverse complement strand
GATCATACCTTTGATAAGTTTGGAAGTGTTCAAAAAATGAACATAAGACTGGAGAATGATAAACTCACAAACTCATAAGAAAATTATTTCAATTTCTAATCAAAGGACAAGTGTCTTCCCTCACAACGGAAAAGGGTACTTACAGTATAGGAGTATGCCAAGCCTCAGAGGGTAAAATTAATGAAAATAATTAATTAAGAAAATGATCTAAAGACTAAAATAGAAAATTAATTAAGATAGCAGTATTTGAGATAGTTTTCTTTGAAGCTTGATTCTTTTTTCAAAATAGTCAAAGGAATAATTTTTAGAATAATTTTCCTTTGGAACTCAATTCGCTACCAAATTTATTCCCGCGCTTAGTCCACACTTGCTATAATGGTCCAACTAAGGTAATGGGACACCTCCTCCTCCTGTTCGATACTCAAACTCTTCATTTGAATCTCTCGAATCAACCCCACCATCGACTCTTTAATTCTCTTAGCATGAGCTTCAGTTATTGATCCAACTGGCAGATATAAAGGGTCCCGTTGCCTTATCTTGGCCTTGTTCGTATCAAAAGTTTTGGGATTCTGAGGTCCACTACATTTCAAGCTTCTATTCCATCGCAACAATGGTTGGACTGGTTTGTTTTTCCTTTCGGATTAGATGCTTATCGGTCATGCAGGTTAATGGATCATCATGCTGTTTTTGAAATCCTTATGGTGCCCTTATTAAACTGTAATTGGATCAGTTGAAAAGCTCAAGGAGCTTAAGGGAAGTGGAATTTTTTAGAAGAATGGGGATTGAGCTTGCTGTGGCTTCTGGATATTTTAAGACTTGGTAGTTACTATAAGCAACCACTTTTTGCAATTGCTGGATCGATGCTCTTTGTTACAGATACTTAATTGGCTTTAACCTTCTGTAGTCCAATGGTTATGCCAGAATTTTTGCGAGCTTCTTCCAAATGAATGCCTGCCAAAAAATGGTAACTTTTGTCTATGGTATGGTGAAAGATATGTCCAGGATCATATATATAGTTGGTAAACTTTATTACCCTGCACAGAAACTTGGTTGTGCTCAATTAAATTACGAGACTTTGATGTTGGGAAGGTAAGTTTCGTTGAAGAAAGGACTGAAATTTTGATATTGGGAAAATAAGTTTATTGGGGAGATGAGTTCCGTTGAAGACAGAGCAGAACTTCTGATATTGGGAAGATAAAAAATGGAAAAAGGACTGACCGTAGTTGCCATGATACATGAACCTGAACTTAAACACTTGGACAGGGTTCAGCAAGCTCGCACGGATCAGATGCTAATAGTACTCTACTAATTGTCAAATATACAGGGCTATTGGATCTTAAAACTTGGAGAATATTTGCTTACGACTGACTTGAATACTCTATTTATGAAAATACCTACTGTACCTTCAACTTTTCATCTGACTCACTGTACACTTTCAGGTACTTGCCGTGGCAGGACTTCGCCGGTGGAGCTTCTTGGAATTAAGAAATCATGTAATAGCTTGTAGCCTCTATTGAAAGTTTCCAAACTGCCTAGGATCCAACAAGAAAAGTTATCAGCAAATTCGAATCGTGTGTCTATTTCTGATCTATCATCTTTTGCAAAATTAACGTGAATTACAACCTGCTACTAGAACCTTCAATAGATCATCCACTAGTAGCATCACTAGAGATTTGATTGCCCGTTGAGGTACATATCTTGCTCAAGACTCGAACTCTTGTACACCAAGATTGCCATAGTTGGGACATTCATGTTGTGCGTGCTCTTAAGAATTCTTCTTGGAGGTCTCCACTTGCTGATTGCAATAGTTGGAACAGTCAAGCTGTGCATGCTCTAAGGATTCTTCTTGGAGGTCTCCATTTCCTCATGGTCAGTTGACACAATCTGTGTACTGTAAACAATGCGCTTTAGAAGAACAAAAAGATGTATCAATCAGACGTGCATATGTGGTATCTGATTCTCTCCAAAACTAGAAGTAATGAATTACCTTAACGTGGTAGGTGCACCCTCATAAATGGGAAGTGCAAGTATCCTGATTGTTGTCATCTAATGGCATTAGAAATAGAGCACTGAAGCTCTGTGCCATTTCAATCTTGTAGGTGCGAAAACAGGACCTTACAGGAACATATATGCTGTCTTCACTCTTTCCTTTTTCTTGATTTCGGTCTATGAGAGTTCCATTGAACCTTGTGGGTCTGTAAGCTTCGTTCTGTCTGTTATTATTATTAAGAGAACTTCCGTTTTTGTAGGAATTATTCTTTATAAATTCAGAAATATTTCGAAAAACACTGATAAACCCATGTAAGATATCAAATTTTAGCCTTATATCACCTAACTTCCACTTTGTCTTTGTTTTAGGAATCATATGAACCCCATGAGTATTCGCACATAGCAAGGGGTTCTGCATCATGGGAATCTTCATATAGATTATACACACACCCATATATATACACGCACATGTATATGTATAAAAGTACGTAATTCCTTTCAGTTCAGGGCACGAGATAAAGACATCAATGAAGAAAAGCATCAAACAAGAAGCTTCCATGAAGAAGTAAATAGAGAGATAGACATGGAGTCACTATCCAAGTAGGTTTGGCATCTAGAAAAAATTAAGAGCATGAAGATGTAAAAGGGTATTAGACTTTTTTCTTGTAGTGCATGATAAATGGCCATTCGAAACTAACGTCTCCATTAATTAGAAATAAGATTACATACATTGGATCTTTCTGCGAAATTTTTACAGGTATTGACTATTATGCTTCCCTTTCAAGCAGGCAAAGGTAAAGAATATGAGGACCAGCTTACGAAAGGTCATACTCATCCTCTTTATTATCGACTTCAAATCTTCAATTTGGTGACTTTTGTAGGTCCAACTTCAAATCTTTTATTAACATTGGAATATGAAAAGAAAAAGTATACATTTACATTTACATTGACCTCAAATAAACTTAGTAAAAGCAGTGTGGAGTCCGGGCAGCGGCAGTGTGAGAGTTCATTCAATGTGGTGACTCCTTGTGCGCACCGGCATTGGGCCACCCTTCTGAGAAGATGGCTGAGATTAGACCGTGATTTACCCCTTCACTACTTTATCGGGTCGGAGTGTGGGAACGTCTAGGATGGGCGATTCCACCTTTTGAGATCAAGTAAAAGAAGTTTGGTTAAATAGTCATTTGAATTAAGCTTTAGTGTCCACCAATTCATTTGTCATGTTTTGATTCAGTAGTACTTAATTTTATTCTGACTGTAAATATGTAAATAAATAAATAAAGGTGATTATATATTTTTTCCTGATAAATTAAGCAAAATAACCTTTAAATTAAATGACAAAAAAATGAAAAAATATACATTTAACTGTTTTTTTGTGATACAGAGATTATGTTTATTGTTAATGATTTGCAATTGTACAATTTTGTATTTGTTCATTTCTTACATGAAATAGTTTTAAAGAGGAAAAAAACAGCAAAAGCTCAACCAAAACAATAGCATTAAAAAAGTGAAAAAGACTCAAAGCGGCTTTGTTGTTGTGTTGTGTTGCTGTGTGACAGTGTGCGTGCTTGCTTTTCTGTGATGTATGTGTCCCCCTTCTTCGTTGGAACTCTCTTTCGATCCTTTGGACTTCCTATGTTCTCACCCTCCTCAGTCTATCAATTGGTAAGGTAGCACTTCTTATCATTTTCTGTTTTCCCTTCTCTCTCTCTCTCTCTTTTAAAAGTTTCTTTTTGGTTTTGACTCTGTTAGGAATCCTTTAAAATGGGTTAGTGACAAAGCTTCTGCCTTTAGTCATTATCATTGTCATCATCGTCATCATCTTTATCTTTCATTACTCGGCATTCAGTTTTTTCCTCTGTTTCTTTTTTTCTTGGACCAGAGGGAGTTTGAAGTCTTACAAGTTTCCTCATTTCTGTGATTTACTGTGATTTTTTCTCTATTTTACTGAAGTGGCTACTGCAACTTTGAGTTCTTGGAGATTTGAGATCTGGGTTTGTTTTATATGCTGAAATTCTCCATCTCTCTTCTTTTTTTTTTCCCCTTGTAAAGGTGTTTATAGTAGAATAAGCTCATTGATGACCCCACAATCTTCGTTCCACTTTTTGTCCTCTTGTCATTGGAGAATAAGGCCAAGGTGCTGGATGTGCGACTGGTGCTGCCGTCAGTTGAATCTTAAGTTCCCAACTGTGAGGACTCTTTGAGTGTTGCAAACTGCTGACCCTCTCTCTGACCCTCTCTCTGTTTTACGTTCCCAGAAGACTTTTCCAAAAAAGTCTATCCTTTACAATTTGTGAGCTGCATATTCACATAAACCAACGAAGATCCCAATTTATCCCATTTTTGTGCTTTGAAAGAAAAGCAAAAGACCCCATTTTCTCAGCATGTCCCCGTTACGAGTTTGTTATTCATGGAAGGGAGATACTCTGGGGTGCCTTTGTTGTTAGAAGCAACTGCTGGACATGATTGAACAGTTCATCAATTTTGTAATCCGCCCACCCAGGTTCTACCTATTCCCGGATATTTGTTTTTTCTCTCTCCATATGCTACTTTCGCTCTGTAATTCTTTGTTTTGTGGTGTTTGATGTTCTTGATGTATAGGGCGGATTATAACCCAGATCAGTATTTGTGGGAGAAAGATTTCACTCTCGCTGGCAGAGCTTACAAGAGAAATGACTTGGAGGCAAGTATGGACAAGTTTTCTCGTTCATTTGAACTCTTTATTTCTTCCCTTCACAATTTCCTAGTTTCAGTTATCTTCTGCACTTTCATGGTGGTTTTTAACTTTCCTAACCTTTCTGCTTTTCTTTTTAATGCTTGCAGCTTACAAATGAAAGAGGCCATACGTTACAGTGCAGCCATTATATACCCTCACCTTTTCCTCAGGATACTCCTCTTCCTTGTGTCATATATTGTCATGGAAACAGGTAGGATTGGAATTAGTTGCGGTCTTTTCCATTTGATTGTTGTCAATGTAACTAAACTGCTTCCTGAATTTGTATGACTTTTGTTAGATGTTTCACGCATATTTTAGGCTTAAACTCTTTGCCTGCTTTTAGTTATGTTGATGAACTTCATTCAACTTTATTGAAGAGAGAGAGAATGCGTACACTAAATGAAAGTGGATACTTACTCATTCATTACTTTTCACCATTTACCAATGCAGTGGCTGTAGAGCAGATGCAAATGAAGCTGCTGTAATCCTTCTTCCATCAAATATTACTGTATTTACCCTCGACTTTTCGGGTTCTGGTTTGTCTGATGGTGACTATGTCAGCCTTGGTTGGCATGAGGTATGTAACATCTTTGATTAGTGTCATGCGACTTCAAATTTTCTATTTTTATGTCATTGTGTTATTTCAGTGGTTTGTTTGGCTTGAAGTGTGGAAACAACTTCTATTTCTTGTCACTTAGATTCTCTGTCCCCTTTGTCCTCTTTTATTGTTTAAATGTCAGAAAGATGACCTCAAGGTTGTCATTTCATATCTAAGAAGCAACAAACAAGTGTCACGAATAGGGCTTTGGGGACGATCCATGGGTGCAGTTACTAGGTACTTTGTCATCACTATGCTGTCTTCTTTTACCGTGGCTACTATTTCATTACTACATTGTTATGTTGATATTTTCATATAATTTTGATAAAATGATGTGTAGCTTATTAATAATATGGTGCAGCCTTCTTTATGGAGTAGAAGACCCATCCATAGCTGGAATGGTCTTGGATAGTGCCTTCTCAAATTTATTTGACCTAATGATGGAACTTGTGGATGTGTACAAAATTCGACTTCCAAAATTCACAGTATGTCTCTACTCTATCCCTCTCTTTTCTTCTGCCTTTAAACTTAGAGAGACCCAAATCATCATGCATATGGTCTTGGAATAGATAAAAGCATCAATGGGATTATTGCAACTTTGGTAATATCCTTATAATTTTTGGATTTTCATGTGCTTTCTTGATCACTTGAATCCTACTTTTATGCTATTGATCTACTGTTGTTTTGGATTACTCTGGCTGGAATTTTTTAGGTAGATATGATTAGGGTCATACACTACCAAGATATTACACGCTACAACTACCTGTCCAACTCTTAAGCCTTGAAAATTTATACCATTATTTATTGTCAAAATTTCTGTTCAAATAGATATTTAGAGAAAAGAAGTTTTCAGCATTCCAGCTTTCAGGAGCTAGATTTTTATTTTTCACATATATTAAATTTAGTACTTGGATATGCAAATGCAACTCTCCTGACTTTGCTTGTGGTCAGGTTAAGATGGCGGTACAATACATGCGGCGTGTCATTCAGAAGAAGGCTAAATTTGATATAATGGATCTTAATTGTGTAAAGGTTTGTGTCTGCTATTGTTGTTTGCTGATTTCGTAGCAAGGCAATATAATTATCTAGCATACAAGCAGTTACTTGGATTATATGTTGGGGGCTACACAAGTGGCTTCTAATTGCTGAACATCTATCTTAACCAAGTTTTTGAGCTATTGCACCTCATATGACCATCAAGATTAATATCATTTCTTAATTGATTGGAGTATTAGATTCATGTTATATGAAACTTTGCAGGTTGCACCCAAATCATACATTCCTGCTTTATTTGGACATGCTAGTGAGGACAAGTTCATCCAATTCCACCACTCTGACCTCATCTTTAAGTCCTATGCGGTAATTTATCATTGTAACCATTCTGTACTTCAAATGACATAGTCAAAACTCTGAAAGAATTGACCATGTAAATTGTTTTTACAGGGGGACAAAAATATGATAAAATTTGATGGTGACCACAACTCCTCTAGGCCACAGTTCTATTATGATTCAGTTTCGATTTTCTTCCTCAATGTACTCCATCCTCCTCAAACTTCTACCTGCTCGAGTAAGCTGGAGAAGTATTATGATCTGGGAGATTTGAAGGTCAATGCTGGCATGGATGAGGTGACTTTTTCTTCTCTAACATTAGGGTTCCTTGTCTGATATTAACATTTTGAAGTGTGCCTACATTAAAGTTAAATCATCAAAGGAGCCCTTCATGTAGCTATTGGATTAAATACTTCAACTTCATTTCTGACATGCATTTCAGAAAGATGGGCTTGTTGTTCTTTCAACCTCTTCAATTGAAGTGTAATGATTGACATCAATTCTATAACCTGAAATTTTTAAGGACATTCTTCATTTCAAATCCAAAGGATGTCTACATAAAACCTGATTAATCACAAATGTGATGTCTGAAATCCTTGTTAATGCTAGTGTCAACCAGTTATTAACTTGTCCTCTTCTTCCTTTAACCTTGATTTATCTTTCAAATATAATGTAAGATTTTAACTCGACTAACAAATGTCCTTTTTCTTCTTAGAGCCTCTTGTATGAGATAATAACAGGCCTTCGTTCATCCTGCATTGATGCTGCAAGCTCATCTTCTGCTTTTCCCAGCGTTCTGACCACAAAACCCGTGAGCGAACTTCTTTCTGAAGTTGCCCCAGATGTCTGTGTAATAGTGTGTATCTTCTCATTCACGCACGTGTTTTTCGTATCTCACCTTTTTTTTATGCATAAATTAAGTGTTCTTTGGTTGATGCAGGACTCTGTTGTTAATGAACAAGATATGCTTGGCAGTGATGAGCCTTCAAATTCTCAGGTGATATTGATTGGTATAACCTGAAGGTCAATAGGATTAAGTTCTGAAGAGATCGTACACTAAATCGTTAGTGATTAGGACATCCTCCATATTTGACAACATAATACTTGACTGTAAGGCATGTGAGTTGATCACCATGAATTTGAGAAATTTGTCACCATAACCGGAGATTGCACTTAAGATCTGGACTTGGTCTCATTTTCACACATCAGACTAGAACTTGTTGCAGTTGGTTGCCACTTAATTAGCTCACAAGTGATGTTAGAGGTAGGCAGGTTAGAAACATTCCCTGTGGTAGGCAGATGCTGAGATCTGAATTGCAAATCACACTAAGTGATGTTAGAGGTAGGCAGGTTAGAAACATTCCCTGTGTTAGGCAGATGCTGAGATCTGAATTGCAAATCACACTATTACCATGTTTCCATATGGAATTTGTAACTATGAAATTGCAGGATAAGCAAAATGGAGCAACCGAGGAGTGCTGCTCATATACAAGCTCAAACAGAGAGAGTTGGGGAAGATGCTCTTCCCTAGGAGGCAGTGATGATGAATCTTTCGCTGATTGCAAAGCTCATGACGACAGCCACGAGGTCTGTTCGTCTTTCTCTTACTTTCTCAGCAGCTTGTTGGATTGTACCGTGTATGGTGTGCCTTGAGGGCTTTTCCACCTGCATGTTTCTAGTGCATTAATTCCAGGAGAATGGATTCTGGCATAGAACTTTGAAGTTTTGTGTGGTCCATCTGCATAACATTTAGTAGGTTAACTTTCTTGACTCATCCACTAACTTGTACTGTCCCATTAATAATCTTGTGGTTTTCTTTTTCGCAATTAGATGACTCTGAAGGCCTTTGCAACACCTTTACGAGCCGTTCAACAGAAACCTGAAGACACCACAAAGGAGGAAAAGGAAAAGAAGAAAAAAATAGGCTGGTCAGCTTCCAAGAAACTCAAGAGTGAGAAACTTGACAGACTTGAGGCCTTTAGCAAACGGCTGCGCCACTACTTTTTAAGGCGAGGAAACCACCAGAGACACCGCTCATCATGAGTGCTATTTTCCTTTGGAAGCATGTCTATAGTAGTACTAGCTCATTCATCTTGACTGCTCGCTGTTTATCTTCCTCACTTTTTCACAATTGTAGCTTGTAGGCATCTCCTTTTTCTTGTTCTTGCTGCATTGTTGCTATTTTTAACTGCTGATGAAGTTCCCTGTGCACACACGACCTCAACTCCATGTGTCTCTGCTCAGTGCTCAGGTTCAGGCTTAGGCTTGTTCAGGCTTCTGGCTTCTAAACTTGCAGCACTGTATATTTTTCCTTACTCTCAAAAGGAAACGTTAGATGAAATGTTGTCCAAGACTGGAGTTGTATAATTTTTAATAAAAAAGCTTTTTGAAAACTTTTACAATTCTAAGTTTTAAGAATCAAACCAAATTGAATATTCATATAATAATATTTAATATATATGAATTCATGTCCCGCAAGAAGTAATGGATGCGTGCGTTTGTGGTATAAATACTCAAATGGTATATTGGCTATTATTTTTAATAAAACTTTAAAAGAAAAATGTTTTAAAAATTAAAAACACTAATGATCAAATGATCACGAGGTCTTATAAAAGCCTCAACGGACAGTTTAGCAGCACAGATTTCAATCATAAATACCAGACCAATTTGGATGATGCATTAATCTACAATTTCCTTTCCATAGTTGATTAATCAAATCCTTCTAATCTGTGAAATCTCAAATCCGTATGAATCATGACTAGCAGTAGTTAACCGACAAAAGTGAAAGGGTACACACCACATCATTTCCAAATTCTTGACATTTCAAGTAGCAATCTCTCCCTGTCTACACCTTTGGTACAACGGAACAGTCCAACAGGGGCACATTCTTTAAAAAACACAAACCATCCCCATTCACAAAAGTTCTGGCCATGTATCATCTATCTAATGAAGGTTTTTAATTTAAAAAGATTACAGGCAACTTTCATCGAATCTAATCATCTCAGACAGCTAACACTAACAGGTTCTGTAATCTGATTAAAGCTTCTTCCTTGTACAGTGATGGACAAGGCTTGTCACTAAGACCAACTACCATGCTGCGAGGAAGTCTACAGTTCTGTGCCTGAAACATTCTCCATCTGACCATTATTCCTAACAGATAATCGGGATGAAGGGTCAAACTGCTCACCAGTCAGGAAGACAGTGTGTGATGGATATGATGTATTTAGGCTTGATTCCAGAATCTGATGTGTTAGCACCATATCTGGCTTACTGTAAGCTGATCCTGCGCTTATGCGTTGCCTCTTCATTGATCTCTCGGCTTTAGGGCTCTCACCTGGAGAACCAACATTACCACGTGAGTCAGGAGTCAATGGTTCATGGTGAGATGAGAATGATTCATCAATAGAAAGGCTCTTAGCTGCAGTTCGTTCCTTGTAAGTCTTGTCTTGGAGGGGTGACTCGGAAGTTGGGGCAGGAGTTGGTGGGTCATTTTTATTGTCAGATTCAGGACCGTTGTCACCTGAACCTGGGCCAGAAACTCCTGAGCCAGGAGCCTCACCAAGGACACCGCTGAGTCGTTGTTGCTCCTCAATTATCTTCTTCAAATACTTACCCTGAGCTTCAATACGTAATTGTAGTTGTCTCTGTACCTATTGAATCCGAGAAAAGAGATCCAAATTTGATTGTAAAGTAAGTGTAACAAACAATTGTTCATACCACAGACATTCATTGAGAATTGTAACCAATTAACGGTACAGGTGTGTTTTCAACAAATTACTCATGGTTGAGATTAATTATATTATTTTGCTAAGACCCCTTTTTCTAATAAAATAAGAAAAAGAATGTTCTAAAGATACATTTAATAATTATAGATAAAATGCTAAGGACTTGGATTCTTCAACAAAATGTAAAAATGATGAAATTTAAATGTCATACAAACATGGATGCTATTTAAATCCTAGGATATGAAAGCTTAAAATCTACTTGAAATAACCTTTCAAAAAAAAATCTACTTGCAATAATACTTGGAACACACTAGAATAGGGGTAAAGAACTTTAGGAATCTATTTAAATCTCATTGAAATCCCTTAGTTATACCAAATTGTTCAATTGACTAAATTAATCTTTTCCCTAGTTCAGGTAGGAACATAAACTCAAGCAGATACAAGGAAAAAATCTAAGGAAACCTAGTTATAGCACAACAGAGAGTTAAAAGTGAATGTCAACGAGAAAACATGCCTCTAATTGCTCATGCAATCGTTTTTGAACTTCCATCTGCAGCTTGAGTGCTTCTGTAATTTGCATTCCACTGAAAACAGACATAAGAAAGAAATCCTTCAATCAAATACCAAATTGATCAGATAGAAGCATTAAGTACACCTCATAAGACTTTAGATTTGGGCCAAGGATGACTGAACCAAGGAATGGGTGACAATTTCCCGCTTTTCTGCCTTGTATGGAATGGTGGAATTGTAAAATCCTCCATTCGAAAGTTCCAAGATTTTACACTACTATTTAAGCAAATGAACATCTTGGACGGAAGAGAAAGGTGAGACAAATGCACTTACGATGAACCATCTAGACTGGAGAGCATATCACCGGTCTCTTTCTTGTCAGCTTTTTTCCCTTGCAATATCATTTATAATTGAATCAGAAAACAAAAGCCTGTTAATTAAGTATTTACTGATGGACAACAGAGCAAGCACGTTGTGGGAGTGACACTTTTTTCAATAATTCATGTGAAATTTCGATAATATAATGATCACTAGTTGACTACAAATGAGGCTAAAATCATTCCAGTTTTAAGTTATATGAGGTCATGGCATGTCAAAATTTTGTTTCTCAATTCTTCCTAGCTTCACATTATGTTGTCCGGCCATGACCCACATTTCCTTCTAGCATGACAAATACACACACAAATAACAGTGACTGACACATGCACTTACCATCAGATGAGGAGTCCGGAAGGTATTTTGCAAGTCTATATTTCTGGAGTTATCATGAGAGTAAAGTTAGAAGAATCAACAAAGGGATGTTATATGCTAGGCACCTTAATTGGCAGTTCCAAAGAACTCAAGAAAAAAAAGGAAATATATAATCATGTATATAACACAAGAATCATAGTTAAAAAAAACCTGTAAATGGCTTTTGACATGGTATATTGTTAGCCCTTGTACACCCATGACTCTAAGAACACCTTTGGGTGTAGCACCTGGAAAGGAAGAAAGAAAAAGAAAAGAAAAGGATCAAGTACTTACAAAAAAAAAAAAAATTGTACTTGGGAAATTTTCAAACTAAAATCTAGTATACCCATGCCACAAAGTTATCGTTAAAGAATCTTCTCCCCAGTCATGCAGTTAACTTTATTCTACTTACTGTATATCATTAAAGAATCTTCACCCCAGTCATACTCTTAACTTTATTCTACTTCCAATATGATAACCGTACCATCATAAAAGCAGTTCAGATGAAGGCAGTGACG
This sequence comes from Erythroxylum pelleterianum, assembly GCA_027563865.1. Classification (NCBI taxonomy): domain Eukaryota; kingdom Viridiplantae; phylum Streptophyta; class Magnoliopsida; order Malpighiales; family Erythroxylaceae; genus Erythroxylum; species Erythroxylum pelleterianum. The sequence goes on along the minus strand of JAOQMR010010005.1, from coordinate 14,920 downwards.
AGTTCCTATGGAAATAGTTTATCGTACGCATACTATAACAATTATGTGCTCTTGTAAGTCTGTCCATTTGTGTTTATGCGAGTTCAACCATTGCGCCAGTAGCCTTTTGGCACTTCTCAACCATATAAGTTAGATCTTGACAAAAATAAAGTAATGAGAGCTAAAGAATAGAATACAAATTCCAAAATCAAGGGTCGAAGATAAGTGAAATTTTGACAAGACTCACGATCTGGTCCACCAAGTTGAGCCACCGCATCAACAAAACGTTCATGAAGTTCATGAGTCCAGCGCAATCGTTGCTTTGATGCAAGACTAGGGTTGTTGCTGAGACCATTCCCTCCATTGGCAGGGTCCATTTCGGAAGCACCACAATCTAAATACTGACCATGAACTAATGAATTTTGACCAACCATACTCGAACTAGGATGAAACATATGTTATTCATCTGTATCCAAGCAGCTTGAATTCAGCAAAAAGCACAAGAAATGAAATCAAGATTTATTATCTGCTTGTATCATAATATTGCATTGTAGATAGAATAGGAGAAAAAGTATATCAAATCTTCAACAATTAGGACAAGTGACAATTCTACTAGAAGACCCAATTAATCAAAACTGTACATATCTCAGCGTAAGTTGGTATGAGAAGAAAGTAGTAGCCCCTATCTTCAAGCAAGGTTTTACCCACAAAACCATCCTGAATGACCAAAAACAACAATCTGATTCATTTGGACTATAACAAAAATGGGGTTTGTGAAATAAGCCATGATCTATGCTCCAAGTAAAAGAAACGAGGAGAGTTACAAAACACGATTCATCACTCTATCAATATGCTTTATAGAATGTTATTTATTGACAAAATGCTTTCCAATTCACCTTTCATCCTTCACTGGTTCTCTAAATTGCCTACAGAAGCTAAAACAAGCAGAAAAGTAACCAAAACAACGGTTTAGAGAAGATTTCCAGATTACATTAGCATCGGTGCTTTAGATTAGCATATAAGTGGGGAAACAGGAAAGAATCTGACCCCACAGGAAAAGCTGAGGGACAACCAGCTGTGTCCATATTGGTGGCAGTAAGTGCCAAACAGCGGAATGAAATTTACATGAAAACGAGTAGGTTTCAGTCATTGTAAGTGGTATAGAGCATATCAATTGATCAAGATAGGAACAAAAAGAAAACTTAAAATAGATACTTTATGTGTTCACAAACTTTTATTTTTCATTAGATGGTAACCCAATTGAAGGTTATCCAGGATTCTCGCATTTGTTTGTATCTGAGAATTCACTAGAGGCAAAATATTACACATATGGAAGCTGTGACACAGATTCATCAAGCACCAATCACTGTTACACTAATCAATCCAAAGGCAGCCGTCGTAATTATATGTTACAAACAATCAAACAATGATAATCGATCCCCTAAGCTAGTAATAGTACGCAATAAGAAACAAATTCAACAGTCAATTCCACATTCAAGATCCAAAATTTTGCAACTCTAACAAAGGACTCGTACATGCCAGCCCAAATAAAAAATGAAGTAATCACTAGCGATCAGTGTAACAGCTAACAAGAAAAAAAAAATCACAACAAAACAAAAGAGTAGCAGAATAAGATAAGCCAGTAAGATTGAATTTAATCTAACAAGCACAAAAAAACCTAGAGTAACTTTTCATTTATTAGCACTTAAAGTGAGACATCTTACGCTTCAAATATCAGAAAACTAAACAATTCTCCCCCCAAAGTCAATAACTGTATCATAACTAGCAATCTTGTCTATTCCCGCATAAAATGAACTAAAATGAGTTCTTGAAACCAAAGTGAAAATGAGTTCTTGAAACCAAAGTGAAGTCCAAATCCGGACAACCAACTGAAATTAGGGTTTGAGAAATCCATAAACTAAAAACTAAAAGAGAGCCAGAAGCAAAAGCAAGAAAAGTGAAACCGAATATCCAAAGGCCATAAACTAACAATTGGGACACCAAAATTCAAACCGAACAAGAGAAAGTGAAGAAAAAGTCAAATGATCACAAAACCAAAAAAGGAAAACCCGAAAAAGAAACAAAAAAAACCACAAAACAAACAAGAATCCAAGGAAATTAAAGACATACCACCCAGAATTAGATCTATCTCTATGACTCGCAGTGCTCCCCGAGAGTCTCGGGGTCTTCTTCTTCTTCCTTCTTCTGACGTGCTCCTCGTTTTGTCTCTCCACTCTTAACCAACTAGCAACAATCTTACACACGGAATTCAAAAAAGAAAGAAGAAATTCGATCAAGTAGGTTGGTCAATTTGCAGACACATAGATAGTTTGAATCAAAGAGGAAAAAAGGTGGAGAATTTGAAGGAATGGAGAAAAGAGCTGTTTGCTTTGTTTTATACGTAAGAAATGTAGAGAGAGGAACTTAGAGAGATACGCAAGGGCAAATGGACCTATGGCTATGACTTGCACGTACTTCTTTTATTTATTTATTTTAATCTTGATTTGTTGAGTATGTGGAATTTATTTTTGTTTAGAAAAAAAAAGACAGCAAAATATTGGTAGGAGACGAAGTGTCCGACCGAATCCGAGGTCTCCGACGTCCGACCAGACCCAAAGCTGTTCATCTTTTTCCTCGACGACGTATTATAAATTCAATATAAATTAGAAAATTAAAATAAAAAAGAATAACATAAATATTACAATTTTATGCCAATTTTTAAATAAGAAATTTTCTTAATTATTTTTTAAAAATAATTCATATTTACTCTAATTGAATTTATTTAAAACGTCTTTAATTTTGATATAAATTTATCATCTTTATACAATTGAATAAAATAAAATTTAATAATCTAAAAAATTAAAAATTATTTAAAATTATCTAACAAATTAGACTAATTAAAAGACAATACGTTTGGTATATATAATTAATAATTTTTTAATTTGAATAAGAAAAATTAAAGTGATTTTTAAAAATAATTATTGGGGCATTTTGTCATAAATTTTTAAAAACATAATTTATAAAGAATAAATAATATTATTGGAATTATCTATCGAATTAGACTAATTAAGGATAATATTTTTTTATACATAATTAAGAATTAAGAATTGAGATTTATGTGTATATTTTAACTCGTTGTCGTTAACATCTAGTTAAAATGTGGCTAAGGTAGAGTTTGCGGGGAGAAATGCGAGGACAAGCGACCATTAACGGAATCTACAAAGTAATAATCTGTCCACACATGCTTTTCTTATCATCTTCTTCGTTTGTTATTTGTTTGGATTTGTCCTTCCAACTTGCAGCTCCTTATTTCTTGTTTCTTTATTTAATAATAATTATTATTATTTCCATTGGTATCCTGCCTTTAGAATGACAAAATTAGTCTGGCCTGGCTTGACTTTGACCCTAGTTGATAAGTCCAATCAGCCTACTCGACTCGTAACCTGATGGGAAAGTATAAAACGACATCGTTCTTTTTATTTTTTAACAAAATATAAGGATGGGCTTGTTAGGTTGGCCGGTTCATGGGCCAGCTCGATTTTGTCAACAAAAGAAAAGACAAATGTATTAATTATTTGAACTTTTTATCATAATAAAACACATAAAATTCTTAATATTTAAAATTATCAAATTTTTATATTTTAATTTTGAATTAGTCCTTAAAACTTTGGTGAAAAAATAATGGCAAAAGATATATGTGACATGAATACAACATTTATACCAATTAAATATTACTTACACAACGGTTTAAA
>JAOQMR010010005.1:0-11089 GCA_027563865.1 Erythroxylum pelleterianum | reverse complement strand
TTTAAATTGGAAGTAATTGAATTTAGCTTAAATTAATAATTTATTATAATTATTATAATTTATTATTTTAAATTTTAATTTAATTCAAATTTAAGAAACTTATCAATAACATTCGATTATTCAACATTTAAAGTTTATTACGAGTATTATTCATTATTGTTTTTAAACCAAAATTTAAGAAAAAGAGTTTCCCAAAATTTGAATGTTAAAAAAGGTTTTTTTTTTCAAAAATTTCAAAAATTGAAGAGTTTTTTAATTTTTTAAATGAGGGAGAATATCCATGCCTTTCACCTTTTTTTAATTAAGGTATGAAAGCGTAACTAAGATTGGATTAATGTTTTTAAATGCACAGTGAAATCACAAATATATTATTCTCAATTTGGTGTAATAGCTCTTCCTTTATATATATATCTTAATAATTTTTTAATGTCAATTCGAAATGATTTATTTTAAAATATATTATTTGTAAGTTTTAAATTATTGAGAATTTATATTATGTGTATATATAAAAATTACTAATAATCTAAGCTTTGTGAAATGACTCGTAAAGATAAAACAACCGTAGACACGTCAATAGAGATGAAAATGAGTTGACTCATGGACTTAGATTCAAATGTTTTCAATGAGTTGATGCATAGGTTAGGCTCAAGTTTAATCCGATCCGAGATCTGAGATCCAATTCTTCTAAGCAAAAGAGTTGGGTTTTAAGTAAGTTTGATCTTAAACAATTCAAATTCAAACTTAATAAAAAAAGGACATTATTTTATATTTTTAATTTTAAAAAATTAAAAAAAATTAGCGGGTTAGCTCGTTACTATCTCTACCATCAATCACATTCACCCGTCTACTCAATCAAAACCATCAATTTCTTTGAACATAAAATAAAACACAAAGATTTAAAAAGACCAAAAAAAAAAGAAGACAAAAGATAGATCAAATAATAAGAGGGATTTGGATAGTAAACCTTTGTGGCTCCGTTGGGAAGAATCTTTTTGAATTGTTTGTTTGTGTGTTATCCAACTGGCTACTAACTAAATAATTTGCGTATTGACTGCGTTTTCTATGCATTTCCTTCAACTTTATCAAATACCCCTTTGTTCTCCGTCTTCTCCACAATCCAGCATTCATTAAATGCCATTTCCTGTCTTGTGTGAAATTCATGGTCTTCTAGGGTTTCTAGGATCAAATCAAAATGTTTCCCTTACGAACAGAAAGACTTGATAAAAATGGGTTGTCCGCTTAGTTCTTTTTAGTTATTTGTTTAGATTGTTTGATATATATATGGTGTGTTTCTCGAAAGAGGTGTATCCTGTTCACTTTTGTTATTCCAACGTTGTTTCAACTTATCGCATTCGTATATTTATGTAGGTCTCACGTAAATATGTGAATAAGATGACTTGAAATAAAACTGAGACAACAAAAGTGAAACAGGTAATTTGATTGGTGGTTATCTTATATAACAAGAGCACAACAAGAAAAATAAAAAATTATTTCATTGATACATTGCTCATAAGTTTATACTTTGTCATCTTCTAATATGTTGTCTTTTATGGATTTTTTAAATATAATTTCACTAATTATAAAATATTTTTATTTTCAATTATTTAAAGAGTAATTCATAGTTTTAAATTTTTAAAAATATTTTTTAAAATTTTATTAAATTATTTAAAAAATTGTTAAATCGTGTTAAAATCGTAATAATATCATTAAACTAACAAAGGTCATTTTAAAAGTTTTTAATTCCGAAAAATACTTCTTGAATAATTAGAACAATAAGATTATTTTAAAAAGGTAAAAATTTATGAATTGTCGTTTTCTAAAAATGTTTAATTTAGTTTCTAAATTGAAAATCACTAAATTTCTAATTTTGATATTTATTATAAACCATAATAAGGAACTATGTAATTCTTATTATAAGTATTTTATTTGTTGGAAAATATGGCATTTCAAAAATATTTTTTTATAAATGTAGATAGTGCTCCAATTATGCATACAACTGATTCTTAAAGGTTTAAGGCAAGTAATCCTGGACATCACAGGCGACCACCTTGCAGTTGTTTCCCAAAAACAAGGAATACTCTGTTCCATGGGACAGCCAGGCAGTGTATTAGAACAAATGGGAACCTTGAAGCTGTTACCTTTTTGCAAAGGGCATCTCATATTTTCAGATTTCAAGTACAGGCTATTTTCTGCAGAAACTTTGAAGGCTTTTCCATTTCCAAATCCGCCTGTCAGGAATCATGCACACGAGTATTTTGTGTAACACTATGCCTAGCTTGATAATTGATTGCCACAATAACCAGTAGGGAACACTGGATAATAACAGAAGCTACATTAATGGAACGGCTCAAAAATTTTGGGAGTGAAGACATTATAATTCCTCAGCATTTGTAGCTAATTATGTCTAGCACAAAAGGAAATCATGCTCTATTAGGGAATAATCAGCTGCTAAACATCTCGGTCATTAGCAATTTCAAATTTACAATGAGACAAGTCACTTCCCCACCATTACTGTCAACCTTGTTTGACAGGCACATAGATTGGCAAATCGTAGAAAAAAGATTGCAACTTCTTGAGTAAACAGAAGAATATCAATTAACAGTGATATTCAACTCCATATACCAGATCCAGTGGTGCTATGGGGTTGACATGGGTGGTCGCATTAGCCTCTGAAGATCTCACATTTGCTTCACACCAAATTAAGGATGGAAGCGTTGAATCCAAGTTCAGCACCCTTTTCTTTCCTCCAGGTGGAGATCCCTCCAGAGTGAGTCCTCCAGGACTTTCATGCGATGTCAGGCAGCTCTCTGTGGAACAATCAGTCCCTTGGTGGTGAAGGCTAGATGATACTTCTCCTGGGGCACGCAGTTCAGAACCCTCAGCTGTTTGCACCATGTAAAACCCGAAAGGGTCAATGGAGATACCTTTTGGTGCTTTAATGCTTCCTTTCTCGCTGTCTGCTTGAGTAACTGCACCTCCAATAAATTGATCTGCAAGCATCTTACAGGCTCTCTCGAGCATGGCTAAATATCTTCGTTCTGCATCCTGGCGAATCTGCAGGTGCTTCTCGGCCTATGTAATAAACATGGAAAATCAGCTAACTGAAATACGTAGATGCTAGCTGAATAGGAAAGGAGAAGCGAACCAACAGTCTAAAAACCTCCTGGGAATGACAGGGGTAGAACTTTTCAAGAAATTAGATACTGAAATTAATACGGGGAACTAGAGTACTGTACTTAGTGAGCTCAACAAGAATGTCATCAATAAGGACAATCAACCATATATGGTAAACTTAAATAACCATCACTCAAGCGTGTTTTTGTTAAAGCCATCCATGTTCAGTCGTAGGGCGGTGGTTAAATTTTTACAAGAAATGAAAACGGAATACATACCTCAACTTGCAAATGCAATTTACTTTGAACCTCCATTTGTGCTCTTAGGGCTTCTTTGACTTCATAACCCCTAAAACATAAAATTCATATCTTAAGTCTTCTGTCACAGCAAGCATTCAACCATCATCACTGACTTGTTTGATAGAAGAATATTCTTACTCATTTGTATCAGAACTTGTCATCTTAGGTGAAGGTATACTAGAACCAGGACTTCCTAGAAGGTAGGAGCCAGACAATCCTTCCACAGAAGTGCAGAAAGAAGTCAGTGTAGACTTTGAAATTCTTCACAGTTGAAATAATCTTATATACAGGTTTTCAAGATGAACACAATTGCTAATATCTGCTGCCTTTTCTTATTCTTTTATGCTTGACCAGCATACTACCCATTATTTTTACGATCTTCATAAAAAAATAAGCAATAAAACCTAGTTAGCTACATGATTGATCCACCAAGAACAACACAAAAGAGAGTAATAGGAGTACCTACCATCTTTGGGTGCCTCATCCATGTCCTTCCCTGATTGCTTACCGAGTCTATATTTCTATAAAATGCAAGAAGCCACTCTCATGACAAAATCTTTGAATCTTAACATTAGAAATATTGCTGACTAATGAAACAAAACCTGGAGGTGACTCTTTAAATGGAAGAGCGTTAATCCTTTCACATTCATTGTCCGCATGATGGCTTTTGGTGTAGCTTCTGCAGTTGTATATATAAATTCTATTTAGAATATAGTTAGCATATATAAAAATTCCTATTTAGAATACAATTAGCATATATATAAATTCCTATTTAGAATACAATTAGCTTCTGCAGTTACATATATACAGTACGGATGGTAAAGATATTCTGGCAGCAATTGAACTAATGTCAGGTACTACGTGACTGCAAAAGCCAAATATGGAGGAGCAGTTTCATTTGACTGGCCTTTAAGCTCCCTCAAAATTATAAACAAGCTTATGTAAGCCACGAAATGAGTTTTCCCAGTGAACAACCAATGAGGTTAAGTCTTGTAGAGACAAAGAGATAGTTGAGCTATGCAAAATGCAGGTCTATCTTATACCCAAACCCTACCAGAAGAAATAATTTCTTATCAAATGCAACAAATGTTCTGGAACTGTATGCATCGACTGTCACATAAAGCAAATAAATGGATACCTTTATACTTTTCAACCAAGAAATATGCTACCAGGAAGAGTAAATGCATAAAAACTTTAAGTTACAAAATCCTTGAACGTAATCAATGGTATATATACATAAACCCTATTCCCTCATTTGTCAGCACCAATTATTTCAAGTAGAACTATTTTCTGGGTACGGAATCAGCATTTATTATCTGCAGATAGATTCATGGCCCTGTTGTCTCTTACTGACTATTATAAAGAAGCAACAAACCATTTTGAAGCTTGAATCCTCAAAACGCTGAGCATACAGATATCAAAGAAAACAAATGAGAAAATGTCTTTTTGAAGAGGGAGGTGAAGCAAGATCAACAAGAAGTAAAGTTATTTGCCGCTCAAATCAGTTCCCTCAAACCAAACACAACCATTAGTCAAACCTAATGATAACCCAAGAAAATTAGCGACACATTCGGAGACAAATGGCAGCCATTGACTGCCTTCAACAATGTTTCCTTGATCGCCAGCAATACTGAAGTCAAAACCATTTCACAACTTTCTATAACTACAAATATTATAGAACAAAGCCAAAGAATTTTGTTTCATGGCCGCTTTACAGCATAAGAAAATAACAGTATCCTACTCTCTATCCACAAGTTACAAGTGTTTAACATAGGACAGAAACCTATTAAATTTCAGCTTTGGGAAATCTAACATCAATGAAGGATCCATAAGCAGAGCATTTCAACTACAATGAAAAAAGCAAAAAATTTGAGAACTAAACAAGCAAAGGGGAAAAAGAAAAGAAACAGGAAACAGACTATTGGCACCGCCAAGTTGAGTGACTGCATCGACGAAACGTTCGTGGAGATCAGCAGTCCAACGAAGTCGAGGTTTGGGATCTGAAGTCAACATAAGACAAGGCTCTCCACCAACACCACCACTTGTTTGACTATGGCTCATAAGATGATTATTATGACTTTGGATTGGGATTTGAAGATCTTCCTCATAACCCAACAACCCACCACCACCACCAATTACACCACCTTGGAGTGGTTGGATCGTTCCCTGAAACATGGCTCTTTTAGTCTCTCTGTTTTTTGACTTTCTTCCCACAACAACAGTCAACCGACACTCCACAACCAATGGATCGTCGAAGTAGGAGGCCGCTAACGATACGAAACCCCAATTGGGTCAAATCCTAAAGTCTCAATTTTCCCGAGAAAGTTGAAAAAGACGCGACTTTTTTTCCAAAAGGTTAAAAGGGCATAACGCTTCGTAGTTTGTACAGTTGCTCTGTTTTGGAGTTTGTCTCTTCTGTGAGTAAAATATGTAGTTTTAGCTCAAAAAGTATTGTCTAGCTTTTGCCTTTCTATTTAACTTTCATGGATTTGCTACATTGAAACAGATTTTGTTGGGACAAGAGACTTGGAAAGCTGATAATGAGAATCTAACACAGTTGTGTCCTAATTGGTTATTATTCCAATTCTCAAAATCTTATTTTTACAAAATAAAAAAAAAACCAACTTCTCAAAATTTGAAATTTAAAAAGTCATAAAACAAGTTTCATGTATTTATAATCAGGTATAGAATTTGACCTGAGAAGATAATCCTTTGGAACTGCTTTGGAAGATGTTCTGTTTACTACAATATTAAAACTCAGTATCTCATTCATTTCCAGAGAAAAGAATTGAACATATTTTGATTCTTAGAATGAAGAAATTTTGATATCAACCTAATTCAAATTAAGCTTAATTAATTAAATACCAACTGCAATTCAAATCAGCTTAATCTATTAAGTTCAGGTCGAATCAGATCAGATTAGAACTTCACCTTATGGCCATCCTTCTTGTAATCTTATTCTTGAGTTTTAATTTAAGAAGCTAGTTGGTCCAGGGAGATTGCAACCATGAAATGCTCATCAGGGACAATGTTCAGAATCGAGCAGCTTATCCATTAATGATAGACATGAATTACTGCACAAGTTTGAGGTAATGCAAGAGCTTTGATTTTGCACATTTAGATCCAATGCCAAGTTTAAGCTCCTCTCCTATTTATACAAACTTTCCCGAAGTTATAGTACAATGGCTCAAAGTATTGAAGAACTCACAGAATGTCTGAAATTCCCTGTAAGAATGAATGAGGTGTGTGTGTGTGTGTATATATAGTGAGGTTTTGATCCGTTTTTATCAGAGCCTGTAACCATGAAGATGTTTAGCCCATCTTCTGGCCATGTAAGGATCGTGGTAGTCCCAACTTTCAACACTACTGGTCCTCCCACCTACTACACTTCCTTCTTGCCAATCTGCTGCTTCTCTTCCAGTTTCAGCTGTTTCTCTTTTATCAGCTAAACTCACCACAATGTCTCCTGTTCTGGTGAACTCATCAATCCCACCCTCTACATAGCTGTAACTCACACAAACATGTTGAGTTTGAGAATCAGTCAAGTCTAACAGGATTCTTCTTTCTTCGTTGCCTCTCAGTTCTCCAAGCCTGACTATCATGTCTTCCTCCACAATTCTCAACTGGACATCTCTGATCACACCTTTGAGGAGTCTTGCCAGGAACTCTTCAAATTCATGCATGACAAACCCGTTGGAAGCACCGAAACCAAACCCGACGTGAAACCGGTGAATTGGGAAGGGAACCTGGAGGTTCAGGGCATGGTATGATCTTGTTGGACTATCAGACAGATGCAAGATACATGATTGTGGATTCTTGTGCGCACGATCTTCAAGGATCTTGATCCCTTTCTTAAGGCCTTCAATTGGATCTGCTTCCCCCGTGTAGAAGAGGCGGTCAATGACTTGCAGTGCCGTTCGCTTACCGCAGGAAGTCATGCGTCTCAGAGGGAAGACGCGGGCTGCGGCGGATGAATACGTCACAATAGCCAAACGATCAATGGGTCGGAGTGAGAAGACCACCAACGACAGGGACTGCTTGAGAAGCCTGAGATGTGGTCCATTGGGGCTAGCAACCAGAACGAAGTCTGTTGCTTGTTGGTGTGCCAATTTCACTGAAAGGTAAGCAGCAAATCTTCGATTTAAGTGACTCATCAACGAGGAAGAGCCTGTGCCTGTCAGGTAAGAGTGATGGTGGTGGTGGTGGTGGTGTTGGTAAAGTGTACTGCGAGCAGCTGCTTGGAGAGACGAATGCTGTGTGCAAGGATAAGGAAGTAGAGAGATATCAAGGCGTGGTTGATCAGGAATATGGTCAGGTTCTGTTGGGTCGTCGTCATCGTAACGAGCAGAGCGCAGGAAAGAACGTCTGTGGACTCTGAAGTTGGCTATGGAGTCGTCAAGAATTTGGAAGATGGGGTCATTTAGGTTGCAGGAAAGGGAACAGGGAGGGTTCAGGTTGCGAGGAAGTTGAGTCCATTGGGCACGGCAAATGGGGCAAGTGACACTCCCATGGCGAACGTTTGATGAGATACATGCAAAGTGGAAGGCATGTGAGCACTGGGCTGTGAATATAGCCTGTCCAGGACTGTTGCAGGAACCGTAGCTTAGAGTCTCAAGACATATTGCGCACAAGTTCTGCAACTGTAACACCCACAAAACACAAAGTTTGGCTTCAATCAATATGATACGGAGGAAATTACTTCTTTAAAGTTTTTACTTCTAACATGTTATGTTATGATGAAGTTATCTTAATGTTGTTGTGAGATATCTTTATTGTCACACATTGGTACAAGAATTGTCAGCAATCTAATAATTGCTTATTCATCCCACATGGGACCATTTGACTTTGATAAGAAAACCAAATAGGGTCATCTGCTAGATGACATCATGTTAAGATCACAAGTAAGAAATGCTGTAATGGGGTCTCTTAAAATTTAAAATTCGACTTATTCTTTTACTAGAATGGGTCTTTTTGGCAAGTCTAAACATATTGACAAAGGAGAGGGCTACAATAATTGAGAGAAGGAAATAGTGGGAAAAACATGTGAAAGCACATTGGTTGATGGTTGTCTATATGGGACCTCATAGGTCAAAAACAACTTGGAAATGTACATTTCACATGCTAGAACAAGCTAAACATCAATTTTTATGGCTAACATGTATGGATGGTTGTGTTTTTGGAACTTGAATGTAATCAATGAGCAGGCAGGTATTAAAAAAAAAAATTCAAGAACTGGAAGAGGGTAGTGATGATCACTGACAAATGTGGAGTAGATCACAAATAAACATGAGATGGTCAAACATTGGATTCCAAAAGTGAATATAATTGCTTCCTATACTCAAAAAGGAGAAGAAAAGGATTATGGAAACCATTTTTCCTACCTTAGAAGCCAAGTTATGGTCATTGGTTCGGGTAGTTGATTCTTCTTCCTCAAAGTGTCCCTCTGAAATATTCCTTGTCATTGTTGGAGACATCACTGTAGAGGCTGAGATCTGTAAATTACAGGCAGCAATTATCTATTCCCTTCTTCCTCTGAAACTTTCATATGAATAGTATGCGTATGAAATGCAGCAAATACTTCATCAAAATTCAATGCTTTATGAATCTTTTGGTAGCAGGGACAGAGGAGTAGAAAGACATAATGTAGGAAGAGGTAGGTTTCCTGGATTGAGCATTTTGATTGTTCCACAGATTCATAAGAAATGGATAACCATCTGACTTGAAGGTTGGATTTTGAAGATTTGAAGAAAACAACTTTTTCTTTGTATAGCCAAACAACTTTTTCTTTGTATAGCCCACAGAAAAAAGTAGAGTAAGAACAACCAGAAAGCTCTTGCAGCAGTAGGAAATTAAAAAAAGGGAATCAGACAATTCCCAACAACTTTCCCAGTCTAAAATTGCATCAAAACTATGGAACAAGAGTAAAGGAAAACTGGGTTTCACTTACATTTTCTTGGGCATGATTGGAAACTGGATCTGCAAGAGCACGAGGGTTTCTTGATGAGAATGAACCACATGCAACCACAACCATTTTCTTGGCTGCCTTCTTCAGCTTGGAGGATGTTCCTCCAACCCCCATTATCTTGTTTTCCTTCTTCTCCGTCTAACAGTAATGAACCAATGTGGCATATAAAAGCTGATAAAAGTGCAGACAAAAGCCACTGCCAAGTTCTGCAACTTCTTCTCCTCCTGCCAAGTTTCTGCAACTTCTTCTCCTCCTGCCAAGTTTCTGCAACTCTTTCAGACCCTGTTGTTTGCTTTGTCAATTTTGTTTATTTCTATTGTTTTCACTTTCCTACACATGCTCTCGTCTCATTTGTTTACCATACCTTTCAAAGTTTCAAGCTTCACCTTGACTAACCACAACTAGCCATTATTTATATTCGTGTGTTTCTAGTCTTACAACTACAGTACCGTACTGCTACTTACTCTACTTAATCATTAAAGTCTTGCCTTTTTGGTTTTTACTCTTGCTTTTTCCTTCCATTTTAGTTCTATATTAATTGTTCATTGTGAAAGGGATGACCGCAGAATTGAAAAATGCTTTTCACAGATGAAACGAAATTACATAATGGAATCAGTTTTAGAATTTGTCTGGTACCAATCTTAAATTGAATGGAGTGACACTAAGACAGCTCAGTATGAGGTTGTTAAGAGTTCAACAAAGAGGCATTCGTATGCTATATATGTTTTCTATACAGTACGAAGAGCAGAACTTATAAGTGGAGGAGAGCTAATTGCAAGCTAATGTTATAAATGTTAGAAATGGCCTTTCAGGATCTATGGAAGCACTCGTCCACGCGTTAGCATTTGATTAGTTTTGGTAATGATCGGTCAAACCAAATCGGTTAAAGTTTAAAGCTGAACTTGAAAAAGATTTATACATTCTTTATAATTTAAGAAATCTTACAAAAATTCTATCATTTTTTAAATTCTAAAAAAACTATTTAATTTTCAATTTTCCAAAATTCGCGTAAATTTAAGTTAAAAATAACAACGAAACATATATAATATAAACGTTGAAAACAAGCTAATTAAATATTGTTTACGTAATGATTTTTTCAGCTCTTAATCTCGAATCGAATTAATTAAATATGACTCAAATTAATAAGTTATTATAATTATTTTAAATTATTAATTTAAATTAAATTTAATAACTTCTTTAAGTTTCAGATCTGAGTTAGATCATCATATTAGTGATATTTGATTAGTTTATGTTTGATATTAATATTATGTGCATATCATTATTATTTTTTGACTGTGTAATAGAAAGAATTCTGTTGGAACACTAAAAATTACAAAAATAGTTTTTTCAAAATAGTTATTTATTGTTATGTTATGCACAATATTTTCTAAGGTCCATGATGTAAATATTGGAAATGTCTTATCATTCCAACCCTTCATAGTTCATAACCCATTATATTATAAATTCACTATTTGCTTGTGTATGGATTTAGGTAATAATCATACAATATATGTCAATATCATGGGACTGTCTCAAATATTAATAAGTTATTCCAGACACAGCAAGGTGTCCATAATCACTAAGTAAGTGCCCAAATCTCAAGTAGCATCTTTTCTTGGATTTGATTAATAACAAGATTTGGTATGCATGCTGTTTCTTTCTTCTTTTAAAGGGATAGGATTTAAGGATATTGATTGTCAGAAGGTGTTCT
>JAOQMR010009929.1:0-10560 GCA_027563865.1 Erythroxylum pelleterianum | reverse complement strand
GTAAATCACATTACATAAAGATACATGCATATATGAAAGGAATACCTCATAATATATTATTAACAAATCATAATGTTTATACATGAATCACAAATGTTCATTGGCCTAGGGCACACTACTAACAATTTTATCGGATACCCATCAGGTTCGGGTACAATTGTCATCCCTAACTTACACGAAATTTTGGTAAATGGTTGAAAAGAATAAAGAAGGACAAATCTGACTTTAGAGAATATGGCGGAAGGTCATCGAGTAACAATTCAAGACAAGAAGTCAAGACACAAAAGAGTGAATATGGTAGCGAAGAAGAAATAGCTAATGGTGCTGCATTGGTTGTCTTACATAGCAAAAGTCCAGTTACTTGCTTAACAGTAACTAAAAAGGAAGTAATTGAAGGTCGAAAAGAGGGAAAATCGGAAAATTTCGAAAACAATCCAGCTCAAGATCCAATATCAGATTATGACAGTGATAGAAGTGGACTAGATGATAAAAAAGGAAATATTTACAAGGATTACAAAGCTATATATGAAAAATGGGTGAAAACGTGTAGAAAGAATGAAAGATTGGAGAAAGAGAATCTTTCCATAAAGAACACCATACAAGAGTTAGAAAAGAAGCTGATGTTGATGTCGAATGAGTTTGGTGAAGCTAGAATAAAATTGATAAGTACTGAAAAGGGATTGAGGATGTTAAATGGAGGCACGAAAAAACTAGATAAGTTGCTAGAAATTGGTAAGGTTAAAGGAAATTTGAAGGCATAGGCTATAAAGGCAAGTGTTCGATAGTGAATAAAGAAAACTTTAAAATGTCCAGATAAGTTCAAAAGGTAGAAGCATAAAAAAATAGTCGAAGATTTATACCTGCATGTCATTTTTATGGAGTTATCGGACACTTAAGGCCAAGATGCTATAAGATGTTACAAATTATGTTTCAAAGAGGTCAAAATCAAAAATCTAGACACTCTCCATTAAATCTCCAGCGGAAAGCCATGTTATCGAAGCACACTTGGATTAGAAAGAGTCAAGTACAAGCAAAAAAACGTAGTGAAGGAAAAACAAGAAATTGTCTAGATTTGCAGTTAGTTACTGCTGAGGAAGTAACTGCAGGAACTGATCTGCAGTTAGTTACTACTAAGGAAGTAACTGCACAAATTGAAGAACTTTCAGTTACTTTCGATGATGAATCACCCAAAATACTATAATTTGATTTGATTTGAGATTCTTCATCTCGATTCCGAAGAAATCAACCAGTAGAAAACGTCATTGGAGATGTCTGCGAAAGAAGAAAAACAAGAGAAAGAAAACAAGGTTGATTATTGAGAACTCGCAGGCTACTTATGTTACACATCTTCATTTGAGCTAAAGAAAAAGACCAGGTTTGAGATTCTTCGAGAGGCACAGGGACAGTGTGCTTTACATTTTTGAAGTCCTTTTTGTGTTATTAAAAACAAAAAAAATGAAAAAAAGAAAACAAAAAAATTGTTTTTGTTATTTAATTTTATATTGCTATTGTCATCCCATTTTTTTAGTAGTTTGCATTGTGACTTTTATTTAGCTCCACCGAAGACTCCTCATCTCTCTCATCGGTATGGATCTCTCTCGGGTATCTCTCTCTCTTTCGGGCATATCTCTTAGTGTTTTGAATGGTGATAATGTGTCTTCTTGGCGTGCTTATGATTCTTCCGCTACATCTATGGTTGATTGCTATGATTATTTGTTTTGATACTGTTTTGTCCCAAGGAGGAGACATTAGATTGTTATGGTAAATGTTCCATTCAGGAGGAGATTTCAAGGTATATATTCGACTATTTGTCTTACTTTTTGACATCTTTTTGTCCTAAGGGGCAGAAATTTAGATGATTGGATGATGTGATGTCCTTTGGAACTTGATATTTGATTAAGGGGGAACATTATGAATTTCATCTTTATATGTCCAATTATGATTATTCATGTAGAGTTTCATTTTTGTGACAAACAATGCCAAAAAGGGGGAGATTGTTAGGATATATGTTTTGGCATTATTTATTAATTGGACATATAAGATATTAGTTGGATATTGACTTGGATTCAAACGGTAGTTTGATAATGGTTCAGTTGTGATAAAATTCTATTTTAAGTGGGACTCTTAGTTGAAGTTGGACTCTTATTATGTGAAGGATTTGTGTATATCGAATATCTATGGTAGTAGTCTATCTCTTGGAATGAGACGTAAGTTGTGTCTAAGAACAATAATACAGCTTGCGGCGCATATGAGGAGATTAGCTGAATAACGTGACTTGTGTGAGAGCCACAGTGAAGTTATTTTGTGAGCAAGGGTTTTAATTATTCAATCATAAACGAACTACTAGTGTGAGCAAAGCCACGGTGTGTGTGGTTTAACAAAACAGTGATTGTGTTTTGTGCATGGGTGTGTGAGGGTTTAAAATAACATGGTTTGTTTTAGGAAAGAAGATAAAGGTAAGGTGAATATGGATTTGGTGTTGGCTTTTATAAAAAGGTGAAGTGGGCATTAATTAAAGAGTCTGCATGAATTGTTTTGGGAAAGAAGATAAAGTGGGTGTTACTGCAATAGTTGGAGTCAATGAAAATTTAAGCTGGCTACGCACTTGAGTTTTACTAGTTGAATATGGTGTCTCACCTTTGGTAGAAAGTGGAAGCAGCCTGCGTGGATCAATTTAATGCAGTGCAGATCACGTGTGTCTTGGAATCAAATTGGCTGGCTGGGCATGATGTTTTCTTTGTGAGTTGAATATTGCATCTTATGTTTTATATACGGTGAAAGGGAAAATAACGCATCAAGTAAGATATTGAGGTTTTTGGTTATGTAGGCGTGTGTGAGACGTTTGGTTGAAGGCGCAATGTTTTTTTGATTGCAGTAATTAACGTGGCTGTGGTGATTTGTTTTATTAAGAAAGAATCGGCTATGATGAAGAGTTTCAGCTGAGTTATTTCAAGAAGATAAAATCCATAGAGAAGTCTTTCTTTTTATCTCAAGTGTATTATTATTTTGTTCTTAGTTGATTGATCACTTGAGTTGTTCATTTAATTATTTTTATTATCAAACAGTGTATGAAAATCCTCTGTTGGTTAGTAAGGCAGTCGTACTATTAGGTGTAAAATTCTTTTACGAGAAGTAAGGTTAAGGGATAATGCCAAGGGTTGAGTGGTGTCGACTCAGTAAAGCCTTGGGTAAATCTATTGTACTGCAGTGAAAGTTATTAAGCTGGGTGAGGGCCTCGTAGACATAGGCAAGGTGTGCGAACTGCGTTACCAAATTTCTGGTATTTTTGTTATTTCATTTTTTCTTGTTTTTATGTTGTTAGTGCCAAAGAAGTTTGCAGAAAGTTTGCAAAACAATTAACCCCATTCGGTTTTTCAATGTTGTCAGTGACACAAGTGCATGGCGAGTTATTGCGGGAAATAAGAAAAAGTTGGGAAGAGCGATACAAGAGATAATTAAAAGGTTGAGCAAAAACACATTGAAGTCTAGTGCATACGAGTGGAAGAACGAATTACTAAGATGGAAGGGTCGGTTGGTGGTAGGTAACAATAAGGCATTGAGGCAGCAGATAATTGGCATTAGCCATGACGAGGTAGTCGAAGGACATGTAAGGGTGGTGGCTACGACAAAGAAGATACAAAATATGTTCTTCTAGAAAAGGGTGGCGAGAGATGTGCGGAGATACGTCCAAAGTTGCATTAATTGTCAGCGGAACAAGCATAACAATTCAGCATACCCGGGACTTCTACAACCGATCACCATTCCAGAAGGAAGTTGGTGGGAGATCAGCCTTGACTTCATCGAAGGATTACTAGTATTAAAGGGGAAGTCAGTAATTTTTTTTGTGGTTGATCGCTTCACGAAGTATTCTAATTTCATATCAGTAAAACATCCCTATACGGCTAGTGAAATTGCGGAGCTGTTTCTTACTAATGTTTTTAAATTACATGGGATCCCTGAGTCGATCATTAGTGACAGGGATCCGGTCTTTATGAGCAAATTTTGACAAGAGTTATTTAGGCTGCAGGAGGTACAACTTAAATATTCCACCACATATCACCCACAGACCGACTGTCTTACTGAAGCCGTTAATAAAATTCTAGAAACCTACTTGCGGTGTTATTGTGGTGAAACCCCACAGAGATGGAGTGCATGGTTGTCAGTGGCAAAGTGGTGGTACAATACCACGTATCGGCCGTTCATCGGATCCACACCCTTTGAGGTATTATACGGCTATCCTCCTCCCGTATATATACCATACATAGTAGGAGACTCAAAGGTGGCGGAGGTGGATCAGGTGCTTAAGACTAGAGAAGCATTTATCACTGTAACGAAATTTTCATCTACAGAGGGTTCAGAGTAGGATGAAGCAGTATGCGGATACCAAGCGGTCGGAGCGTGAATTTAAAACTGAAGACATGGTGTTACTCAAAGTTACAGCCTTACAGACAGCACACTCTGTAGAGAAGGGGTAATCAAAAATTATCTCCTCTATATTATGGACCGTACAAGGTGGTGCAGAGAAAGGGGAGGGTGGCTTATAAACTTGAGCTGCCCGCGACCTCCTTAATACATCCTGTATCTCATATGTCACAACTGAAGGAGGTAACAAGGGATCGAGTCAGAATTTCATCAGCATTACCAAAAGTAATTACACCAGTGGAGCGAATTCCAGTCGCAGTCTTAGACCGCTGCATTGCGAAGAAACACAACATAGTAGTAACTCAACTGTTAATACAATGGTCAGATGGAGGACACATGGACGCGACATGGGAATACCTCTTTGATCTCCAGAAGCGCTATCCAAAAATCAACTTAGTGGACAAAATTGTTAAGGAGGGGGGAATTGTTGCAGAGAAAACCGGAGAAGATGATACGTAAAATAATCAAATGACAAACGTTAGTATGGTGATGAAGAAGCAATGCGTTGCGTTTAAATAAAAAGAGAGACCAGAGTAATAAAATAGTCGTGAGGATAGAGTAGTGTAAGAGCCGTATTTAAGCCGAATGCATATGGCTTCAATGGCATGAAAATGATTGTGTATGATTTGTGATCCCTCTCTATCAGTGAAATCTGTGTCTTCCCTCTCCCCTTGATGTTCTTCTCCTATTTGCCTTTCTAACAATCCCTAACCGAATATACGCACTCCGTAAATTTCGTTTTATTTTCATAACATCTTTTGCTCTCAATCACCCTGCCTCAGAGAGAGACTAGTTAGGGCTTTTACGTAGTGTTGGAACTTGGCAATGTGAGATTGGAATGGGCTGGGTTGAAACCTGACCCGAAATAGCCAAACTCGAATAGCCCCAAATCTAGGAGTTATTTTCTTTTTTCTCAACCAGACATAGGCTTCGAAATGGTAAAAACTGCAATTTGCTGGTTAATTATTGATATCTCTAATACGCACCTCTCAACTTAAGTTTTCATCAAATCTTTGTTGCAACACCGTAAGTCTATTATGATTTTTTGAAATTTTATCAATATTTTAAAATAAAATATACAATTTGGATCCTAATATTTATAAAATTTATTTGTTAATAATTAATAATTAAAACTATTTAATATATACTACATTTTATTTTTATATATGCAACTTTTTATCATCTTCTTTATCGTTTTTTATAAACCGATTCTATAATGCTTTTCTTAAGAAAAATATAAGAAATTAAATCAATATTAATTACTTTTTAATAATATGTAACCAATAAATATGATACAAAGAAAAATAATAATTATTATTATTATTATCTTAATTTACGTACAAGTATAAACTTTTTCTGTTTTAAAGATTTATTTATGTAAACCAAAAAATTTATATGTATAATCTTGTTAAAAATTTAAGAATCTTGTATTATAAACGTAAAAGTTCTATTTAAGAAAAGTGTAACCTACTTTTCATAATAGAGATTTTTTTTTTGGTTTCCCACGAGGTGTCCTAGGAGGGTCCCAACTATGGGAATGCACCTTTAAGTCATCCACACCTAGGCTAATCTCCGCTCGAGCCAGGTAAGTCCCTTGTGGGAGGCAAAACTCTGGCCCCAAGTTTTATAATAGAGAATAATTATGATAATATGAGAATAATTATGTTGACATGTCACTTATCACAGGTTAATGATGCCATAATGGGGATTTGATGAAAAACCTAGCGAAAATAGGTTTGAAGGTGTAAATTAATACTATTATTTTCTACACTTAAAACTGTAAATTGAGATTGTCTTAGACCTTATAAACAATATTAAAAGGCAAATTACACTTTTCGTCTTAAAATGGTAATAAAATTTAGAAATTTTCATAGTATTCATGTGACCAAAACTGCACAACTAACATGCCATATTATAGGTTAATGGTGACATGACGAACATTTAAAATAAACCTAAACTATTTATTAATATAAAAATGGTTAATAGGGCACCAAAATAATGGCTGCCGAATTTTATATCTTATACACATGCAAGGTGGTTCACCTTTAAAGATACGTTCCAACTAACCATAGACTTTTGTGTATAATATTTAGAGAAACAATAAAAGAGAATCCATGTGCCGGCAATAAAAAAAGAAATTATATGCTGGCCACTAATAATAATCAATAAAAAGAAGGTCATGTGTGCCAAATTTATTCGATTCCTTCCAAAGTAAATTACAATAAAATAGAATTGCTTATATATACAATTATTGCTTCGTGAATCATGAGTGACGCTTGCCATGTTCTCTTTTTATATTTTCCATAAAAAAAAGGACAGCTACAAAGTATTGTGTGTTATTTGATGGGTATTCTTATAAAATTACAATGTCATAGTCATACTTGATTGGTTTCTTCTAATGGAATGAGACTAGAATTTGAATTACTTGTTAAATCCTAAACCCAACCGACGGTATTGCTCTATTTGTTACTTATCCAACATATTACCAACCTCTAATCCTTTAAACCACCCTAGTTTAACTCTCATTTTACCCCAGAACTAGCCTATCACCAAACAACCGTTAACATAAAATTGTTACCTTTACCTATGATACCTCCTTCTAAGAACTTTAATATCAAACATATTCAATAAATGTAATAAAGTATTAAGGAGCTTAAAGATACAAGGACTAAGGTTCTTCTTTTTGCAATGATAAATATGTCCCTCAAAATAAATACAAATGCAAGTAATAAAATATATTTGTAGTTGAGTATGTGGACAGAAGAACCTATAAACGAGGCTACTATTGATGCATCTAAAGGTGCGGTGAAGAAGCAACAAGCCATGTCACTTTAATGATTGTTTTAAATAATTATAAGGGATTATAAGCAGACGAGAGTAGTAAGCGTTTATAAGGTAAAACCTTATATATTTTGATTGATAATTAAAGAGGTTTGAGTGATTTGAATAATTGAAGCTTGTATCTGTATATTGATAAGTTACAGATTATATACAAGTACAATTGATATCTAGAGTAATCCTAAGAATCCTCAACAACTAAGTTTAAATTATACAAATGCTAACTGATTGATAAGAGGAAGAGACCAAGTCAAATAATTTCAATTTAGGAACGTTATAACAAAGGGTGCAGTGTTTGAAAAATAGTTTGTACTTCATCCTTGGTTTTAAGTGTGTGTAACCACATATACCTTGAGTGTTGATCAACAAAAAGTACGTAATAGCGTTTTTGATCAATTGAAACAATAGGCGAAGGCCCCCATAAATCACTGTAAAGAGTTTCAAGTGGTTTTGTACTTTGCAGAGAAGTTTCAGAAAACGTCAATCTGTGCATTTTATTCGAAACACAAGAGTTGCAAACGGAACTAATATTCGAGTTTGAATACGGAATTGAAAACGTATTTAGAATCTGAAATAAAGTTCGCCGATTAGGATGCCCCAATCGACAATGCCATAAATCTAAGGAATTCTTGGCTAGATTGCTTTTTGGGGCTTGCAAAAGTTCTTTCGGCCACTCATATAATCCTTCTCTATTCGGTCCTTGCAGCAGCGGCACTCCCGAATTCAGATCCTTCACAACAAAGAAGTAAGGGAAAAATTCAATTGATGTTTGATTATCAAGGCAAAATTTGGAAACAGAAAGTAGATTATAGGCAACATTGGGTGAGCATAAAGTATTGGATAATCGGAATTTGTGCTTTGAAGTTTGAAGATAGGTGTTACCAGTGTGGGATATTGGAACGGTATTACCATTGCCTATAGTGATCTCTGTGGGGCCGTGATAGTCTTGCAAATTGAATAGATTTCCAGCATCGGCAGTCATGTGATGACTTGCTCCAGAGTCAATCACCCAAGGTGGTTGCTGTTGGGGATTGTGATTGGCATAATTAGCTCGAGCCTGATGATGACTATGAGATTGCGAGCGGCAGACTTTGGCAGTATGGCCAACACGGTCACACAATTGGCATTTCGGTTTTTCGGGAGTCTGAGCATTCCAATTTCGCTGCGAATGCCAATTAGGATTGTAGCCGCCTCTGGAAGATGATCGCCGATTGTGATTGGTGTTGTTCCAAGGCTTGCGAGGATTACCAGTTTGAGCAAGTGCAACAACAATTTGCGGACTTTTCTTGCTTTCTTCATTTTGAAGAAAGAGTTCATGATTAAGAAGCTTCTCATAAAGTTCCTCGTATGAGACTGGTGTTGAGCGAGATCTCATGGTAGCAGAAATGGCTGTGTATTCAGGTCCAAGTCCCTGCAAAATTCGAACCATTAGTTGAACATCAGTTAAGGGTTCACCGGCAGTGGCTAGTTCATCCGCAATAGAGCGGATATCATGAAGGTATTCAGCAATTGATGCGGGCAAGTTGATCTTGTAGATTGATTAGGCGGGTTTGGGATTTGTTTGCAAAGGCTGTTTGAAGTGAGATCCAGGCTCAATGTGCTGTAGGAGCATTAGCTACAGTCGAAGCAAGAGATGGAATGACAGATGCAAGTATAGCATTCTGAATAAGTTGGTCTTGTTGGAACCATTTGATATAAGCTGGGTTTGGGTTTGTTTGATTAGCGACAGTGAGTGTTTGAGATGGTGCACAAATTGTGCCATCGAGATGAACAAAGACATTGTGCCCATGCATCAGCATGGAGACTTGAGCTTTCCAAGTGGTGTAATTGTGGCTGCCAAAAAGTTTGATTGGGAGTTGGGAGGATGCTGGATTAAATTGAATAACAACAGTGTTGGTTGTGGAATTGCTGGTATCACCGTTGACTACAGTGGCTGCCATTGGTTTGTGCGACAAAGGAAGTGGATTAGAAAAAAAAAAAAGAGGATCCGCTCGTGAGAGATTAGATCTCTGATACCATAAAGAGGTTTGAGTGATTTGAATAATTGAAGCTTGTATCTGTATATTGATAAGTTACAGATTATATACAAGTACAATTGATATCTAGAGTAATCCTAAGAATCCTCAACAACTAAGTTTAAATTATACAAATGCTACCTGATTGATAAGAGGAAGAGACCAAGTCAAATAATTTCAATTTAGGAACGTTATTCCTTGTTAATAATGTTGGTATCCATAATTTTATAGATGATTTTTTGTTGTAAAGAGGAAATTACAATTGTTAAGATGTCAAGGACATGAAGGTGAGTCTTGGAGCTGGGGTTCAATTATCATAAACTTGACTTTGTATGGATTTTGAATGGAGTTTGCAAGGAATTAAACTTTCAACTGGTACACTTTTGATATAACCAGGGTTCTTTAACATAATATTATTTGTGTAGTTGATTGGGGCTTAATAAACTTTCAACCGGTACACTTTTGATATAACCAGGGTTCTTTAACATAATATTATTTATGTAGTTGATAGGTGCTTAATTGATTATGAAATTATTCCATAATACTTAGCGATTGTTGACATGAAAATGCTTAAAATACTTACTTTAATTCATATATGATTTTAGGTATAATTTGGAAGTAAAGAAATTAAAGTGGGTGTCGAAAACATGATAATTGGACAATTTTTCAAAGGCTATTACTCACTTGTCTTCATGGAGCAAGAAGACGACAAGAAAATGCCAAAAAAGGAGATATATGTTGAAAATACAAAGAAGATGAAGGCATGAGATGGGACAACCCCATGCATGCGAAGTTAATACTACAAGAAAACAAGCCCTTTTGCGACGTCTAAAAAATGTCACAAAAGGTCCTAAAACGTCCCAAAAGAGCATTTGCGACGTTTTAAAAAACGTCACAAAAGCCGTCGTCGAATGTGGTGTAGGCAAAGGTTTTCTGCGACGTTTTATGAAAAACGTTGCAAAAAATGCCTACATTCTGCGACGTTTTAAAAAACGTCACTGAAAGTTCAGACAATCCGCGACGTTTTAAAAACGTTGCAAAATACATTTCGTGACGTTGTTTAAAAACGTCACGAAATGTCTTCTGCGATTTTTTGAAAACGTCACTAAATGTCTTCTGCGATGTTTTAAAAAATGTCACGGAATGGCTTCCGTGACGTTTTATTTATTTTATTTTTCCAATTTTTGAAAAACATATTAATTTAATAATTTTAATTTTAATAATTATTTTTTAATTACAATTTTTAATCTTATTTATTTAATATCTATTCAATATTATTTATAAA
>JAOQMR010009794.1:0-10574 GCA_027563865.1 Erythroxylum pelleterianum | reverse complement strand
GATGAAGAATCTATTGATCAAATGTTTGGAAGATTTCAAACAATTATCAATGGACTTAAAGCTCTTGGAAGAACTTATGATAACCAAAATCATGTTCGTAAGATCTTAAGGAGTCTACCAAAGAGGTGGAGACCGAAAGTTACTGCTATACAGGAAGCCAAAGACTTAAGCGTGTTAAAGCTCGAAGAATTGCTTGGATCTTTGAAAATACATGAAGTTGAGCTCGATGCTGAAGACAAGCCCAGACGGGACAAGTCGATAGCACTAAAGGCCGTACAGAAGAACTATAAGACTTAAAGGAAGAGGAATTCATCATCAAAGGCACTAAAGATTGAAGAAGCTAAGAATGATGATTCCAGTAAGTCAGACCAAGAGTTAAGTGAAGAAGATGACGAGCTATCTTTCATTTCAAGAAAGATTAGGCGAATGTGGAAGAAAAAGGCAAAAGGAAATCCATCCTTCAAGAAGAATAGAAAAGATGATGGGAAGATCGAGAAGACATCCATCACATGCTATGAATGCAACAAGCCAGGATATTACAAGTCCGAGTGTCCATTACTAAAGAGAAAACCAAAGAAGAGTAGAGAAGGCAAGAGAAGCATGATGGCAACCTGGGAGGATATAGATTCGTCTGAATTAGATACTGGCTCAGAGACATTAGAACATGCGAATATATGCCTAGTAGCCAAAGAAGAAAGCAATGAGGAGGTAACCTCAAAATTTAATGATTTACAAGATGCATATTCTGAACTACTAGAAGATTCCCATGCAATTCTGAAACAGTACAAACTGTTGAAGAAAAAGTATATAGAGAGTCTAAAGAATACACAAGAGTTAGAAAGAGAGAACATTTGCTTGAAAAAGTAAGTGGATAATATTAAAAACAAGGAAGTTCTAGATAAACTTGAAGAGATCAATCAGCTAAAGCTTAGAATTAATAGTCTTTCAGCTGATCTAGCAACTTTCACTAAAAGTACAAAGAAAATGAACGACATGTTAGGAAAGTATAGACATCTTAGTGATAAAACCGGATTAGGGTTTACTGGGAATAACTTTCAGCAGAAAAAGAAGTCAGGTTCTTATAAGAAGAAGTTTCATCAGTCACATTTTCATCAACAATCTCATCAGTTGTATCACTATCATTCTATATCACATGTCAAAACTATCCCTAAAGGACTCGAGAAAATTTGGGTACCTAAAATGCAAATAATATCTTCTACAGATATCCTTCCTTGGAAGAGGCAACAAGCACCATTGGTATTTGGATAGTGGATGCTCGGGACATATGACAGGAAGAAGGTCTATGTTCCTAGATCTTCAGTATAAGAAGGGAGGATCAGTAACTTTTGGAGACAACCAGCTAGGCAAGATAATAGGAATCGGTAAAATCGATAAAGATTCCTTTGCATGTATTGATAATGTGCTACTTGTTGATGGTCAGAAACACAATCTGATTAGTGTCAGTCAATTGTGTGATTCTAGTTTTCAAGTTACGTTCAATCAAAATTCTTGTGAAGTCAGAAACAAAGATGGGTCTATATTCTTTTATGCTAAAAGACGAAATAATCTTTACAAAATTAATTTAGAAGATTTTTAAAACCAAAACATTTCTTTTTTTATCAACTGAAGAAGAAAAACTGGTCTGGCACAAAAAGCTAGGTCATGTCAGCTTTAAACACATTTCAAAGTTGATTAAGCATGGTTTGGTAAGAGGTTTACCAAAAATAAGTTTTAACAAGGAGTTCGTTTGTGAAAGCTGTCATAAAGGAAAACAAGTTAAAACAACTTTTTCTTCTAAAAATACTGTAACATCATCTAGACCTCTAGAGTTGTTACACATAGATTTATTTGGTCCAACTAAGATATTAAGTCTTAGCGGAAAGAAGTATGGACTTGTTATTGTTGATGACTTTACTAGATTTTGTTAGATGCTATTTTTATCACACAAAGACGAGTCTTTTAAGTGTTTTAGAGTCCTTTCCAAAAAGTTACAAAATGAAAAAGGAATGTCTATAGCTAGTATCAGGAGTGATTATGGTGGAGAGTTCAAAAATGAGAAGTTTAGAATAATCTATGAGGAGAATGGAATTTTCCATAATTTCTCTGCTCCTAGGACTCCACAGCAGAATGGAGTTGTTGAAAGGAAGAATATGACGATTCAGGAGATAGCAAGGACTATGCTATGCGAGATGGATCTTTCTAAGTACATATGGGCAGAAGCTGTGAACACATAACTCCATACGAGTTATGGAATGGGAGGAAACCTAATATATCATATTTCCATCCCTTTGGTTGCAAGTGCTCTATATTGAATACAAAGGAAGTGTTGGACAAATTTGATTCCAAAACGCATTCAGGAATCTTTCTAGGCTACTCATTATCATCAAAGGCTTTTAGGGTTTACAACCTTACCTCTAACAATGTCGAGGAGACTATCCATGTCAAGTTTGATGATAGTTCTCAACCTAATAAGGGAGATGATACAGATAATGAAACCCCTTCAATACCATTGATTGAAGAAGCTCCATCATCAGAAACTCAGTTGGACAAGAGTGAAGATATTCCTGAGACTCTTAAGTTGAAAAGAGACTAGAGATATAAGAGTTCCCATCCAGAAGAGTTAATCATAGGAGAGACCTCAGAAGGAGTACGAACAAGGTCCGAATTCAAAAGAGAAGCTAATGTAGCATTTGTTTATGAAGTAGAGCCTAAGAAGATTGATGAAGCTCTTCAAGATGAAGCATGGAATTTAGCTATGCAAGAGGAGCTGAACCAATTCACTAGGAACAAAGTTTGGTCCTTAGTTCCCAAACCCTCAAAGAAATCCATCATAGGAACTAGATGGGTATTCAAGAATAAGCTAGACGAATCAGGTAAAGTAAGTTGGAACAAAGCAAGATTAGTAACACAAGGCTATAATCAACAAGAAATAATAGACTATAATGAGACGTATGTTCCACTAGCAAGACTTGAAGCTATCAGGATTTTGCTTGCATACATTGTCTGTCATGATATAAAGCTTTTTCAAATAGATGTGAAAGTACATTTTTGAATGGCTTTATAGATGAAGAAGTTTATATGAAGCAACCTCCTGGTTTCGAGGATGTTAAGTATCCTGATTATGTCTATAAACTTTATAAGGATTTGTATGGCTTGAAACAAGCTCCTCAAGCTTGGAGTGATCGTTTGAGTACTTTTCTCATTGAGAGTGGGTTTAGTAGAGGTCAGGTAGATAAGACACTCTTTAGGAAAAATATTAAGAATGACTTTATTTTAGTTCAAATTTAAGTTGATGACATTATTTTTGGTGCGACCTAAAAAAGGTTATGCATTAGTTTGAACCCAGTTAAAAAGTCATAGGAGTTAACGGTGTCAGTAACAGTAAGTTACAAATGGTAACTTCTGACACAAGAAAGTTTTGGAGGGAAAGATTCTCATAGTCGTGAGAACTTCACCTATTCTAGAATACTCTTGATTTACCGTAATATCGACTTCAGAAGAAACCTCAACAAAACTTTCATTACTCTGCTCTCTTATCCTCAGTAACCAACCCTACCTTAGAACAAGAAATCTATGCAATCAGTTCCTTACCAACCATAGTAGCAAATGGACCAAGCAATGGTTTATGGAAGATATGTTGATTTTGAGTCCTTGAAGAGGGACAACATGGATATTGAACCAGAGATAGTTGCTTCTGGGTGGAGGAAGTTCTTTTAAGTTCAAGAAATCGTCTATCAGAACGAAGTGTATGATTTCTGGAAGAATTTGTGTTTGGTAGATAATACTATTGTATTAACAGTAGATAGACTATCTATCATAGTGACAATGGAGTCGATTGAGAAGGAAACTAAGTGTCTATCTACTAGAGAAAAGCTTACAAGCAAAGCTAGATGGATGACGAAGTTTAATGTGAAGGAAAATGAAGTCCATCGACAGTTGTATGGAAACAACGACCCAAGGGAGAGAAAGGCCTTAAGTTTGGTGCCGAAGGCTAGGGTCTTACATGCAATTCTTTTCCATTGCATTCTACCAAGAGCAGGATCAAGGCATTTGGTGACAACGCTGGAAGAGCAATGCCTATTTTATTTGTTGAATCGTCAACCTATTGATTTACCATTTAAGATTTTTCAGTATATGGTTAAGGCGATGAAAGATTCGAACAGTTACCCATATGGAATGTTGCTGACAAGGATATTCAGAAACTCGGGAGTACTTCTAGATAATGGAATCAGAAGTAAGTGGAATGTTAAGAGCTTTATCAATTCTGTAATAATTGGTAAAATGGGTTTGAAGAATCTAGACAAAGAAGAAGCAGATTCTGAGATTATAGCAAGAACTGAGGGGGAGCGTGCCAAGAAGAGGACTCCCATAAGAAGTTCTAAATCTCAATCTAGTGAGAAAATCCCCATAACTGGAGAAAAGAAATCATCAGAGGATGCGGTGAAAAATAAGATGATTTCACGAAGAGAAGGTAGCCGAGTACGGATTATAGAAGAAGGTTCATTAAAGAGAAAAGTGGAGACACTTTTGAGCGAAATACCGAAACAAGCAAAAAGGTCACTTAGAGTTCGAACCTTAAGACAATAAGAGGAGAAGAAATCCCAAGAGCTGAACTGAGTCGAAGACTGATTCAAGAGCAACCCAGCCTACAAGATCTTTAATCTCAATCTTAAAGGAAGATACAACTAAAATGGTTAGGGAAATTGAGATTAAAAGAAAATTGGAGTTTGAGAAGAAGAAACCGCAGCCTCAACAGACTCCAAGACTGATTCAAGAAGGAAAGAAATAGAAAATGAGTTAGAGTAAAAGCACTCCCACTGCTGTTCAGAAGAAGAAAACAATAGAACGCAGTCTAGTACAGGTCAAGACTTCTCAACCTTTGAATAAAGAGGATTTGAGAATCAAGGCTATTGAAGAAGTTCAACTTGCAAGGAGTAGCAACTCAATGATAATAAAAAAACCCTAACAAGGTTAGTAAAAGTTCAATTACAACCTATTCTGGTGAGTAGTAGTACAATGCATTTGTTGAATGATGATGAGAAGAGTATGTATGAGTTTCTAAGAGATCAAGGGAATAAACCATACCCTACTCACATGACGAAACAGAGGTACACTATTCTTCCAATCACAAAGAGAACTGTGATAAAGGTTATGCCTGACCTTTAACCAAAACCTTACATTGTTCGCAATGATGATAAGGGGAAGAAGAAACTTTACCTAGAGGGGGAAACAAGTGATCTTTCTGAAGACCAGATTGTAGTAGAAGTGCAACGCATAGATAAAGCATGCTATGCAGCACAGAAAATGACAGGAACTTTCATTTCCAATCATATTTCACAAAAACCAGGGAGTAGTAGCAGTAAACCTACAACCAATGAACCTTGTCCAAAAGGTGGAAAACTGATAAAAGGACACCATAAGGATTGGAGATATGATTTACATAACTGAGACCCTTGTGCAGATGATTTTACGCATTAGGCCACTATATACTATATCTTCAATTGGAGAAGTTTTACACCCGCTTGGAAGAAAAGTCATGCGACTACCTATCCCTGATTATCTAAACCTTCCTGAACCAAACCTATCTGTTCAACCTCCTGCCATTGTTATAAGAGAGACACCTGTTCTATCTTTAGATGCGTATAGTACTATAATTGCCTTTGAAGATAAACAACAGATGGATGATGATCGACCTACTTCATCAAGTGACTTACGAAAGGATATAGTTAAAATCCAAAAAGACTTCAAGTCATTTAGTAGAGAAGTAAAGGAGATGAAGGACATGATGACAAAAATATTGAAGCATCTTCGGTCGTAATCATTTTTGATCAATAACAAATAGGGGGAGAAGTAAGAAAGGAACAAGAAGAAGAAATTCAAAAGAAAAAGATAGGGGGAGGAGGAGTGAAGAAGAAAGGAAGAAAGAAGAATGAAGAGAAGAAAAGAAGAAAGAAGATCTGTTCTTAGTCTTAATTTTTTCAGAGTGTATATAATCTGAATTTTTTTCTTACTAATATGATTATTTGTTATCATAAAAAAGGAGAGATTGTTAAGTTAAAATGACTTTACGTAGATAATTTTGATGGACAACAAATAATAATGAAAAGAAGAAAGTAAGACGGAAGGAGCAAAGCCATAAATCAGACGGAAGAAAAAGCAGACAATAGAGGAAAAACAAAAAGCAGACGATAGCGCAAATATAAAAAGCAAACTGAAGAGCGGAAAAACAAAAAGCAGCCTATAGCGCTGAAACAGAAGAAGAAGACGATAGCGCAATCATAAAAAGCATACGGAAGCTCGAAAAAACAAAAAATAGACAGAAGAGCTAAAAAAACAGACGGAAACAGATGAAAGTCAGACGATACAAAAGATAGACGAAAGAAAATCAGATGCAAGGCGCAAAAATAAAAATGAGACGAAAGCGCAAGGTGAAAAACGTCAGACGAAAGAAAGTGAGACGGAAGATCTGGTACCACGTCAGATTACTTATCAGCTTGAGTTGGTTACAGAACTCTACTGAATATCCGATTCTTGAAAGATCAAAAATCAATTTTCAAAAAACAGTTGAAGACAAAGGCTATAAATACAAGTCGAAGTTGAAGACTGAAGAAGTTATAAAACTTAAAAAGCTTAGCAATTTTTGATAGAATTTATTGTGCGAAATCTTAGAGCTATTTTCTGTAACAAAGCTTAAACTATTTTTCAGTTGAAAAAAAGCAGATAGCCTGAAGAGGCTAAGCGCGAAAGAATACTTGTTGTAAGAGACCTGAAGAAGCTCGGATTCAAAATAATACTTGTAACATTTTGAGAGATAGTGAAATCTCAGAAAGATATCTAAGGACTGGACGTAGCCCACGGTTTAGGGTGAACCAAGATAAATATACCGTGTCGACATCTCTCATCTCTCAACTCTCTCTCAACTTTGAATTTTCGATTTTACTGTTTTCATACGTTAGTTTCAAAAATAGTTTCTAACATTGATTTTCAATAGTTTTGTAAAAAGAACAAGTTCCTTTAACGAAATCATCAAAAAAGGGATCAACAAAAAAGAATACACAATTCAACCCCCCTTCTTGTGCATTTGTATATCATTTATTAAGTGTAGTATTAACGTGTGATTCACTTAAGATATAAGCAATGTCGAATTAGTACAATGAATAGAAGATGTGAATAAAGATGTTAAAAACCAAGGCCTATAAATGTTGGACCCCGAACTTTTGGTGAAAATTATATGAAATTAAATGGGAAAGAAATTGGTGAGACAATTTATGTATTTAAGAAAATTTGATGAAAATAAGAAAAATTCATGAGAAAAGAATTGTTTAGTTTTGATGACTTCAATATTTGAATCGATTTGTATGGGTTATGAAAGTTTAAGAGCATGAGTAGATTTGAAATGAAGTTAAATAGCAAGAATTAAAAAGAAAAAAATGTGAAAATTTGAAGAATTTAGAAAGTTTGACTTTTGGAGAGAGAATGTTTGACTTGAGAGTTGACTTTTTGATTTTGAGAAAATTTGAGGAAATGATCTTCAGGACACTTGTAGCTCCTGTCAAAAGCTTTCCGTAGCCATAAATTTTGATATTTTTCGATATCAAAAGTGAAAGTTATGATCAGTCAAAGTTAAGTATTATTTTGTTTCAAGTTTGACTTTTAGGGTAAAAAGTTAACTTTTGATCTGGGCAAAATTTGAAAAGATGATCTACATAAAATTTGTAGTGTTTATCGAGAGTTTTCTGTGGCCATAAAGTAGGCAATTTTTTGATGTCGGGATTAAGAGTTATGACCTTTCGAAGTTATGGTTATTTACTTTGTTTGCAAAATACTATTAAGGTAAGTTTGCGTGAGCTAGGTTTTGAAGCCACTCGTCGGATGGATTTAGTCGGAATTGGAAAAGTGGCTTTACTGAAAGTTGTAGCTTGTATTTTGATCTTTTCGACGCCATAAAGTTTGCAATTTTTCGATATCGGGGTTAGGAGTTATGATCGACTGAAAATTGGAAGTTGAATAGGAAAAGTTGCTTCGGATAGAATCTTTGCCTGAGTTTTGACTTCTTTCGAGACCTAATGTGATTTTGAGTTCTTTCTGGAAGTTGTAGAGCTTCATTTTACCTTTCCATAGACACCAAAATTTTCAAATTCCGAGTTCGGGATTAAGAGATATGATTTTTGGAAAATTCAGTTTTGTGCATTGATTTGAAGTTCAGTTATTGTTGTTTCTACTCCGACCCTTTTTCAATCTTTTGTTATAAATCCTTCGTCTGACATCCGATTGATTTGATTCTCGAAGCGTTGGATTCCTAAGACAATTAATGTCATTTTATTGAAGAATTATAAATTTTAGGAGATTGAATTGAAGGTGATTAACTTGAAATCAAGTGAGTTGAGAAAGTTTCTGAACATGGTTTGGTACTTTGCAAAATTCGGGAGCTGTGGGGCTCTGATTGAGTTGATTCTTGAGCCTAAATAAAATTAAGATATGGGACTTCGATTATGTGAAGGGCTAGAATTTTAATTTAGTCCCTAAGGTCGTAAAGTTTTGAATCAAAGTGGGGTTAATGTTTAATTTCGGATTTTATGCAGGGCCGGTAGTATTTCGGCCATAACTTCTTCGTTTTAGATCCGAATTGAGCGCCGTCAGTGGCGTTGGATTCGTACTATTGAGAGGAACATTTTCTATAGAAATACGTTTTGACAAATTCCTTCAAATCGATGGTGCGAATCAGACCCGTAGGTTAAGTATGATGAAAAGTAAATGTTAGGGGCAATTGTGTAAATGGACAAAAAGGGAGGGTCAAAATGGTCATTTGACCCTCCATTTTAATGACTTGGCATGTTAACATAAGGTGGATGTCGTTGAGTGTAGCAGAATCATGAAAATAGGGAAAGAGAACAAAAGAAAATAAAAGAAGAGAGATGGAGAAGCAAACCGTCGATGTGAGAGGGTAGGAAGAAGAAGAAGAGTGGAGCAAGTTCGTTTTTTTCATGGTTTAACAAGGGATTTTTCGATGCTTTCAAGAGGGAAATGAACGGAGAAGATGGAAGTTGCTATGAAGAGTAGGAAATCCGAAAATGGAAGGAGGAAATGGGTAAGTTTCGAAAATTTTTAGGTTGGATATTTTGATGAGTTCTTTGTTTGGATAGCTTGATATTGTTATGGGTTTGCTAATTCCATGACAAATTTTAGGAGATTCCATGTTAAATTGGTTAATTTTGGATATGAATGGATTAGGGTTTTTGTCTTGAATTTGGGGATTTTGGAATTATGGAAGTTTATTGATTTAGAAAGTTGGAAATTATGATGAGTATGGGGTTTCTATAGTTAATTTTAGTATTTATGTTTTTGTGATTTTGAAATTGGTGATTTTGGTTTAGGAAATTTTAGCTTGGATGAAGGAAAGAAGTAATCGAGGAATTGAAGCTTTGGAAAAGCTTCTAGCAAGGAAATGAGGTGGGTATCATATTTATTTTTGGAATTATAAACTTTATGTGTGTTCTTTGAAATTCAAGAAAGTGAAAGGGATTTTTAAGTGATTGTTTTGAAAATTTTGATGAAATTGAACAATTGTTTGTTCAATTTAGAAGAGAAATATTGGAGAATGTATTGTTTATATTTTTAGAAAAAAACCAAGAAAGAAAGTATTTACGAATTTTCTGATTTCCGAATGCTTTTGAAATTGAATAGCAAATATTGATTTGAATGTATTTACTTTTGAATCATAAGCTTTGTATGAGTTTTGAAAAATCAAGAATGAGAAATGTTTTTTAAAAAAGTATTGTTTATGTTTGAAAAAGTAAGAAGAAGATAAAAGATTTGTAAATTGATGTTTTAGAAATAATTCAATAGATTATTACAAATAATTGACGAATTATGAAAATTGTTGCATTTATTGAGTTTGGAAGTTTAATTAAGAAATTTTAGTACTTGAGGTTTGACTTATTTAACGAAATTACCAAAGTTGTTTAAGTAAATGTTTTCGAGCGACTGGAGATATTGTTAAAAAGTGTTTCGGTTAAGTGAATAAAAAAATGTTTCGATTTTTGCATTATTTGATTTTAAGTGATTTGATAAAATGTAAGAAGGAAAGTATCGACTTTTATTTATTTTCAAATGGGCTTGAAAATTAGTACAAGTCTTAAATGATTGATAAATTAGGAAAAGTTGTATTCTTTGATCTTGGCAATTGAGAAATTCTTTGGGTTTGAATTTACTACTTTTGAAAGAAATTATGGTTTCCTAATATGTTTTGAAAGTGTTTAGAAAATATTGTTTATAAGATATGGTGTATGCAAATTATGATTTTCCAAATATTTTTGGAAGTATTTATAAAGAAAAAATTATGATTTCCTAATATTTGTGATTTTGCTTATAAAGTAGTGTTTATGTAAATGTTTGAAAATTTGATTTCTGTATGATTAATTCTGTACTTTGGGAATAATTTTAGAAAATTGTGATATGTTCAATGACTTGAGAAACTGAAATTGTAAATTTCGAATGTTTTAAAGAATAGTTGCAAGTTTTAAAACGTTTGATAAATTAAGAAAATTGCTGAAATTTTGAAAAATGGTACAAGG
>JAOQMR010009660.1:0-10589 GCA_027563865.1 Erythroxylum pelleterianum | reverse complement strand
TTAGACAACACCTATTTCACACAAAAATGTAGCCAACAAACCAAAGTTTCATTTGGCACAAACCTCACCTCATTTGCATAATCACACATATGCTCAAAACAGTGTAATCGGTTAAAACCAAAATTTCCAACTTTGGTACTAAACTTAGCTTCTATCACTTCCAATGCCAATAACACATAACTAAGCATCCAAATGAACACAAAATCAGTCCCTACAACATTCATACATTCACTAGGAATAACCACCTCAATTTGGCAGCACTTATCCAATTGGTTTTTCCTTAATCTAACAATCAAAAATCAATCCAAAACTAAGTTTATTCATGCTCACTTTACATGCTTAACCATAACCTTACCCACCAATTCAAACTCATATTTTCATCAAATTAATGCATTAATAAACACCATAATTGTACCACAACCCATTGAATGCATCTAACAACCATGATTCATCAAAGACATAATTCAAACTTAAAAGAACACTTACCAATTCAAGCTTTTAACTTCAATTCTTTACTTCCTACGCTACTCAACAACTTCTCCACTCTCTTCTAACACCATGCAAGTGTAATTCCATCAAGGAAAACAAGTAGCTTGGTTGCATGAAGGAGAGCTCTTAAGGTTTGGAGGAAGGATTACTTTGATGAGAGAAATCGATGGAGAGGAAATGGATAGTAGGTTTTCGGATGAAATGAAAAATAAGCATCCAAGTCTTCTTTTCATTCTTCTCATAAGGCATAACCGAGAGAGAGGCTTAAGCATAAGACAAAAATCATTAAAGCCATGTAGGACAAGTGGCATACTAAGGAAAAAGACAAAATAAGCTAAAAACAATTTAAGCATAAAACAAAACTTGTAATAGGATTTAGAAACTCTAATGAAATCTGACTCATTCTAGTCTAATGACCCTAATTCAAATCCCAAAATAATATACCCAATATTACAGTGCCATTGGATAGCAATTTTTGCTACGAAAAATCAACCGGTTCGCCACTTGGCGATTTTTTCCGGTCCGGGAATTTTCTCCAGAAAATTCCAGAAAAATTCCTAAAAGTCCGTTAAAATATAAAACACTCAATGGCTAACTCAGAATAATTTTTCAAACACAAGAACCACGTTAATCACAATAAAATTACAGTAGGCACATCTACCGGGAATGTCATGTATGCATGTACAGTTATTTGCATGTGCACAAATGTCACTGTGTACCAATTCTAGTATGCATGAGAAGTTCTAATTAATCCCAATCACTCTCATCCTATGCCAAATTATTATTCTACCCTTCCAGTCGGGGGTGAGATGTTACACAAATCCACATATCGAAAACCTCAATCATTCAAACACAAGGAATGCAAAAATCATAGCAATTGTTTTAAATCCTAATTCAAACAAATTCCAATTCACATTGCACATTCATCATCCAAAATTCATACGGCAATATCATTTTCATTCAAAAACAATGAAATCATCAATTATGACAATTTCTTAAATCATTCCAAAAACAATGGAGTTAATCATTCGAAACAATAGCTTAAAAAAAACATGTTTACTTTCTTGATTTTTCGAAAACCCTCAATTAGCTTATAAATCAAATTATAAACATGGTGCCCACCTTAAATTCATGTTTGAATCTTGTTCAAAGCCTCAATTTCTCCAATGCCTCACTTAAAGTCCATAATTCAAGAAAAAAACCCTAATTAATAACCATCCAAAATTGAACATCATATAGGGCATAATCTCCAAAATTAACTATAGAAATCTCAAACCATAACATTCTTAAACTATCTAAACCAAAATCTCATTAAAAATTTATAGATCAAACACCTTCTCTTACCTTAATCTTCACCCAAAATCGAAATTTCTTGGCTTGAAATAAAGCTCTCATGCTCCTCTTCATTTTCCCTCTTGAATCATGTTCGAAATCTCTCTTAAGATCTAAGAAAAAATGAAACCCTAACTTTCTTCTCTTCTTCTTCTTCTTCTTTCTCCACCGACGGCTCTCTCTCCCTCTCTTTTTCTTAAAATTTTCGTAAACTTCCCTCACACAAACGACTCCTAGATTTTATTTCCTTCTTTCTTGTTTTAATGAATCCAAAAAGACTAAAAAGCCCCTCTTTATAAGCTTTAAACTTAAAACCTTACATAACCTTCCAATTTTGCCCTTCATTCCTTCTAACACGTTAATTCCTAACACCCTAATTTAAAATAAACCAATAAACTTATGCCATATGGTCTTACTCAATTTAACATGTTAATTACTCACATTAACATGCTAATTAAGTCCTCAAAGTCATAAAATAAATCAAAGTCTCAAAATTCATTAAATCATGATTTGCCTAGGACATTTTTCACATCACCAAAATGAAGGAATTTGCTAACCCTTCTTTCTAGAGAAATGTTCCTCATTGTCTCAATTTCATAACGCCACCAAAATCATTTAACTCGGTTTACTACTCCAAAAATTACACCTCAAACATTTCGGACTATTTTTATGCTAAAACATTTTCCAGCGATTTACTTCCATCCAGAAATTGATAGTCTTAAAGACTAAATTGAAACTCACTTCCTTTAGAACATTTGTAGCCCTATTTCTCTGGTTTAATCCAAATCAAGAATCACCCCATTCAGACGACTAGAGCAGAAGTTATAGTAAAAAAACTTTCAGCTCTTACTAATCCAAGACTGAATACTAAACCCAGCTTCAATTCAAAAATTGAAAATTTTAGGGTTGAAATTCAATTCCTTCATATGACTTGTAGCCCCATATCTCTATTTTATTTTTCAACAAGAATCAGTTCAATTAGATCTCTACACATCAAGAATTTATCAAAATACTGAACCATGCTTAGAAAATTATCTATCTCAATTTGATTAAATCAATCATCCTCAATTTAATCTCAAAAATTCTTAATTCTCCATGGACAGATAGAGGAATGTCTTAGGAATCCAACGCTTCAAAAATCGGATCAATCGGATATCGGACGGAAAAGTTAGGAGCAAAAGAATGGAAGAAATTTAAATAAAAAATTAAGCCCGAAATAGAAGCCAGCTCGCGGTCGCGACCGGCTCACAATCGCGAGCCATCTGGCTCCGATTTTCTTTTCTTAAAAAAAACCCACTGAATTTCAAAAATTCATATCTTTTGACTCAAAACTCCAAATTTGACAAATATGATATCAATAGAAAGCTCAAAGGAAGCTCTACAACTTCATGAAGGACAGAAAAATCAAATTGGCCTGTAAGAGAGTCAAAAACCATTTCAAAGTTTCTGTCCACTAATGATCATACCAAAACAGTAACAAAAACTTCTAAAAATCATAACTTTCAATCCCGACATCAAAAAATGTCATACTTTATGGCGATAGAAAGCTCTTAATAGAAGCTACAAGTTTATGAAGATCATTTTATCAATTTCTGCCGAATTCCAGCCAAAAAAATTTACAAAGATTTCAGCTCAAAAAGTCAACTCTACTACTATTTATCACAAAAAGTCAAACTTTCTTAATTCTCCAAAATCTCACCATTTCACTAGTTATTTCTTACTTTTCAATTCCATTTAAAGCAATTCATTCACTATCAATTCTATTTAAACTCAAAACACCATTTTAGGCCATAATTAATCATAAACATCAATAACAAAAGCATATTTCACCTATCTTAAACTCATATAACAATTCCCATTCTTAAATTTTCTTTTTCTTTGCACATGAATGATTCACCATAATTTCCTCATTTAAGGTCAATTGACACTTCAAAATTTCAAGAAAAGTTTGGAGTCCAACAACTTGATTGTTTTCTCATCACGAACTCTTGTTGTAAATTGAATTAATTTGATAGTTAATGATATTTATTGTTCATTTTATTTGATACTTTGATGTAATTATTAGTTATTATATGATGAAATTGTAATATTTTAAATATTTTGTATTCTTCCTAATTTTATATTTGTATGATGATAATTGACTTTTTATATTAATTGTGGTTATTATATATATGTGAAATATTTAAAAATTATTGGTATTTCATATTAATTAGGGTTATTATGATTTTTGGAGATAGGGTTGATGTAAACTTATAAAGTATACATTACACTTGTAAAATATAGCAATGAACGATTTTGCAATTTTTAAAAAATTCAAGGACTATTTCATAAATTTTAAAAATTACCTGAAACAGTACCCAGTATTGACTGATACCGGTACAATACCATATCAGACCCAATTTGATACCAATTCCGGTATACTAATGTCTAGTCTCAATAAAACAATGACTAGGAAAAATTTAGTGATAATACATAAAATACAATATGAATATCATAATTATGATACCATCATAACTTAATTTGCAATGTATATTTACTCTATGGACTTTATCATATACGTCTAAATTTGTATAAGATAAAGAATGCATTTAAATAATTATGTCACTAAAGTACAGCTAACTAATTGATTGGAGGAGATAAACCAACAAAGATCTCCACTAAAAGTATAGTTAGCAATAATCATTTCTATGTT
Organism: Erythroxylum pelleterianum; assembly: GCA_027563865.1. NCBI lineage: Eukaryota > Viridiplantae > Streptophyta > Magnoliopsida > Malpighiales > Erythroxylaceae > Erythroxylum > Erythroxylum pelleterianum. Next base: position 6,076 of record JAOQMR010009660.1, on the reverse strand, counting down.
AAAGGATTTGATTATTTTATATAATAATTCCAATTTTTTATCTTGAAATTATTTTCTAGTTCATGTTATTAACCAAAACTGATATAAGTAAAAAACCTAAAATTTAAGATTACTTAGAAATTCTAGAATCTTTAATAATTTAATCTGAAAAATAAATGTAAGATCTAATAAACCCCTTATAAAATAACCATAATAGTTGTTTAAGGAAAGAAAATGGAACTTAACTTGCTATTAAATTGCTATTTTAGTCTTTATTATTCCAACTATATGATTCAAATCTTCTTTAATTGGATAGACTAGTAAAACTATACTTTGATATTCAAATTTGGAAACCTAAGGTGTATTAACTTCTGCATGATGTTTGGGCTAAAGAAACTTTCAATTTTCTTACTTTTCTATTGGTGAAGAGAAACTTTTTACAAACCTTGCTCAAGGTTAAGAGAAACCCTTACAAAGTAAATCCTTTTCTTTATCATAAAAATTAATAAAGGCTACATGTATGTTATGTGATACAAAAAAATACATTCTTTAACTTCTTAAGACTTTTAACAACTCTCTAGTATGACAAACATACTTCATACAACTCATATGTAGTTTATTTATACTAAAAAATATAAATCAGTCATTAAAAAAAAGCTAGTCTTTGAAATGATTAATAAAAGTAGCATTATATATAGGTGTGGTATTGAATGTATTAAGTTTTCATATAATTTATATTGTGGCATTGTATTCTTTATATTTGGATATAATACTCATTTTAAAGTGTTAATGTTACTTTTCTTTAATGATTGATGAGATTTTTTGTCCTTAAGACTTGACATTTACTAGATCTTACTATAATTTATACCAAAATCATAAACTCAGCCTCCATTGTTGATCTCACAATACACGTTTACTTGGATGATTTCCAAGACACAGTAGCTCTTGCTAAGGTAAAAATATAACCTCTGGTACAGTGTATATCATCACTCTCCCTAGCCTAGCTCGCATCAAACTAACCCTCCAATATAGGAGGATGACCACCAAAAGATAATCCATAATACAGAGTACCTTTCAAATACCTCAACAAACGAATCAATGCATCCCAATGCACTTGACTAGGATTATGAGTATACCTACAAAGTATACTCACACAGTATGCAATATCAGGATGAGAATAGTTAATCAAGGACATCACACTACCAAGAATTTTTGCATACTCAGCTTGGTTCACACTATCACTAAAATTTTTCTTTAAATCAACACTAGCATCATAGGGAGTCTTGACTGGATCAACGCCATAGTAACAAAACCTCTTTAAAATTTTCTCAACATAATGAGTTTGATTCAACCTAAAACTAGAGTCAGTCCGATCAACTTTGATTCCCAAAATAAAGTCTATAGGTCTAAGATCTTTCATATCAAAGGAAGATTTTACAAACTCTTGGTAGTATCAACGACAAATAAACTAGTACCAAAAATAAGCATGTCATCCACATAAAGAGATATGATCACACAACCATTGATATTATATTTCACATAAATGCAAGAATTAGCACCACAAGAGGTGAAACCTGATTGAAAATCTCACTTTCAAATTTCTCATGCCATTGTTTGGGAGCTTATTTAAGTTGTTACAAAGACTTAACCAACTTACACACCTTTTGCTATTGACCAGGCACTCTAAACCCCTCAGGCTGAAGCATATAAATTTTCTCATCTAGATCACCATTCAAGAAAGTTGTCTTAATATCCATTTGATGCACAAGAAGCTTAAATACCGAGGTAATAGCGAACAACATCCTTATAAGTGCAATTTTAGTAACAGAAAAGTAAGTACCAAAAAATCCAGTCCTTCCTTTTATTTAAAGCCTTTAATCACAAGTCTTGCCTTGAACCTCTAAATGGTTCCTTCAGGTCTCAACTTCTTTTTGAAAATCCACTTACACCCTCGAGGTAGATCAACTAAAACCTAAGTTTTATTAGACATGATTAACTCTAATTCACTATCTATAGCTTCCTTCCAAAACATAGCATTAACAGATCTCATTACTTTCTCATAAGGTTTTGGGATCTTCCTTAATAATATAAATTACCACAAAGACATCATCTATCTCCTTGAGTTTTGTCACCACAAAGGAAGTAATAAAGTCAGAACCAAAACTAGTGGGTACTCTAGCTCTTTTGCTTCTCTTTAGTTGAATAAGTTCCTCTTCCTGAATGTCATGATTGGTAGAAGAAATAGGGACAAATTCTATAGGACTTGCACATTCACTTTCGTAGGAAATATATCCTCTAAGAACACTGCATCTCTTGACTCCATAATTGATCCATAAGTGCTAGACCATTCTTCCTTAACCATAAGTCTATAGGCAACACTATTAGAGGCATATCCCATAAAAATTGAATCAATGGTCTTTTACGCAATTTTCTTCCTTTTACAACCTTGGCAAGACACCCCCACACTTTTAAAAAATGCAAGTTAAGTAGATAACCTTTCCAAATTTCATAAGGGATTTGATCTAGTTTCTTATGAGGGACTTTGTTTAGAACATAACAAGCTGAAAGAATAGCTTCCCCCTGCAGGTAAATTAGAGGAAATTAACATTGCATTCATCATATCCTTAAGTGTTCGATTTTTTCCTCTAGGCTATTCCATTTTGTTCAAATGAATAAGGGGTTGAAAGCTCATGAATAATCCCAAATTTTTCACAATAATCAACAAGAAAATCAGTTCTATACTCACCACCTCGATCAGACCTTAATCTCTTAATTCTCCTTTCTAATTGTTTTTCAACCTCAACTTTGTATTTCATGAACATTTCCTCTACATCTCTTTTATTTTTCAATAAGTAAATCTAGAACAATTATCCACACAGGTAATATAATATCTCATCTGTCCTTTACTCATATAATTCTTAAAATCACCCAAGTCTGTGTACACCAAGTCTAACAATTATGCCTCTCTCGGTCCCTGATTTAAAAGGTTTCTTAGAATGTTTAGCATCAAAACAAATTTGACATTTTTCCATTTCATTAGTGATCTAGTTAGGTAACAAGTTTAAGCTTTGCATCACATTCACATGCCCAAGTCTAGAGTGTCATAGGTCTAAAGATTGAACAATATAAGCAGAAGAAGTAGATGCATTCATTTCAACATCAAGTACAAATAAGGCCCCATTACAAAACCCTTTTCCAACAAAGTTCCCATTCTTAGTCAGAACTAACTTATCAAAATCAAAGTTCAGTTTAACACTATCAGTTTAACACTAGCTTTGTTAAGCAATGCACCAGAAATTAAGTTTCTTGGTACATAAGGAACAAATAAAACATTTTCTAATGCCAACACTTTTCCAAAAGTGAGTTTCAGAGTGACTTTGCCAACTCCTTGGACAGGAACTCTGCTAGAGTTTCCTATGTATATGAATTCACCATTAGTAGCATCATTTAACTCCTTAAACAAGTCCTTGCTGGTGCAGAAGTAGCATGTGGCTGTTGTGTCAATGATCCACTTGACCAAATTTCTAGCAAGGTTGACTTCAGACACCATAGTAGTAATGATTTCCTCGTCATCACCAGCTTCAACCATATTGTCTTGAGGCTTACCAAAGCTCTTCTGGTTATCCCGTTGTTACTCGTCTGGTTTCCTTTCCCTAATTGTCATGATTTCTGTCCTTGGGCTTTCTTCTTATAGTTGATTCTAGCTTGACAATTGGCAGCAAGATGGGCTTGCTTGTGGCACCACTAACAGTCACCATCAATCCTTTTGCGCTTAAACTGACCATGCTTATTGTTGAAAGACTTGTTTTGTCCACTGATCGATTATTTCTGCAAGCGCACAGATTTGTCCTAGTATCTCCACAGCAAATATTCTAAAGTCGTCTCCCTCAAGGACCAATTTGTTCACCAACCAAATTAAATCTAATAAATTGCATGCTATTGACATAAAATTGTAAAAGTGATTGGAGTTGGATGATCAATTAAATTGCAAGGAATAACAGAACAATTAAGAAAGAGGTTTAATTAATGATTTAAAATTAGGGATCGGGGTTCACTTATTCAAAAGGTTGAGTTGCATAACATGAATTGATTGAATGCAGGCTAAGAAAGCAGTGGCACTAATATACCTATATCCTTTCTCAAGGTATAAAGGAGAATTCAGCTAGAGATATTATTCCTCAATGTAATAATTCTCTAACAAAATCCACTAAGCACAAGCCACTTCAAGCTCTCACCCTAGCTTAGGTTATCTCTAACTCTAAACACAAGGTGTTCACCTTCCTAAAGCATGAATCATGGATCACTCTTCAGCATACCCTATGATTCCTAAGAGTGTATCTATGGAGATCAAGCATAGAAACATAATGAAGTGCAAAGAAGATGAACAAAGCCCAGAAATTTTCATTAAACATTCAATCATCCATATCATACAAAACTTCCTTCAAGTAAGCTACATCCCTCACCCTAAGTGAGGCTTAGTTCCTAAACATTGTAACAAACGTCATACACCTAAAGAAGCTCAACATTAGAAGAAGAGTAGAGAGAAAAAGTAGCAGAAGAGAAGAATGGTAGCCCCCAATCTCTTGGTTGGATCTCCAAAAATTCCCTATCTCCCTCTTAGTTTGTGCCTCCAGATGTATTGACCTCGATTCCTGTGTCCAGCCCTCTCCTTTAGGTCTAAACAGTAGGTTTTTCATAGTCCTTGCCTCCCAAGAACCCTAATTTTTCGAAACAGAAAAGTGCTATCCACCTATGTCCGTTAAACGGACATGTGTGTCCGTTTAACGGACACTCTCGGGTCTGGAATGGTGTTCTGTCGCTTGATGTCCGTTAAACGGACATGTGTGTTTCGTTTAATGGACCTTCTTGGGTCTGGGACTCCCTTTTTCCAGTTGTTGTCCGTTAAATGGACATTGTGTCCGTTTAACGAACATGGTCTATTTCTTCACATTTACGCCTTTGACCTTCCAAATGCCATAATTTCTTCTCGGAGTCTTCTCTAAAGTTACAGAGCTCGTAGTTCTCCTTTCAATCGTCCTTGATTGGCTTTGATCCGGCATCTCTAAAGGGAGTTATGCCCTTTTTCTCCCAAACCCTCCCAATTGTACCCATCAAGTACACAATCGAAATGTGAGTGAATTAACTTAATCGAACTACAATTCTAAGCAAAAATAAGTCAAATTGAATCTAAATCATTCCAATATCATCTATGTAATTTGACTTATCAAATTCCCCCACACTTGAATTATTGCTTGTCCCCAAGCGACCAACAAAAACTTACTATCAAACCTAAATCGAATTATTGATTCCACTTTCGTAGGTGTACGGTGACATTTAGCCTATGTCACAAGCCTTTAAACCACTATGTGTCCATAATGGAGGAGTTATAGTCTCCTGAGGGTTTACTTAAAACGAATGGTACCCACAAACATTTCTTTGCCATCATTTCACACCTAATTATCACCATAGTTCATTCCAATAAGTCAACTGCATTAAAAGTGAAAATTGGATTTGAAATAAGATTACATAATACCTCATTTCGATCCCACTCTAGTAACCAATGAAATTGCATAATGCTTCAATCAATCAAAATCATGTGCTAAAAGTGAAGTCGCTCATGCAAAGTTCGCACCAAAAAGTGTTTAGGGTTACTCTTAATCATCTTCTCATGCATGTCACTTACTATAAGCTTGCATTTGATCTACTTCTCCACTACTCCCATCTATGGCATGTCCATGAATCAAAAAGATCTTTAAATCTTGGGTATTAATGAGGCCATGGGTGAAGTGGTGTATCAATGAAGGGATAGGAATTCAAGTATTCAACAGTTAGTAGAGCCAATTTTTTCCATTCCTACCTTTTCCACGCCAATTCGATTGTCTCGATGTTCCCATTTCTTTACTATGGAGTCTGAATTACACATGTTTTGCTTTTGAAAGACTCCCTTCCTTTTTCTTTGTACCCAAAATTTTTTATTTTTGATTTTTTTGGACTTGGGGATGCTTCTTGATTTGTCAAGCCTAATTTCCCCCACACTTCTTCCTTTGTATTCCTAACCAAAGAGGTAGTGAATGCAAAATGTTGATAGCTCTCCTAA
>JAOQMR010009571.1:0-10593 GCA_027563865.1 Erythroxylum pelleterianum | reverse complement strand
AAAAAAAATTTACGCGATATTCGTTAATCTGTGATTTGTTCGGTGACGAGTTGGGTTCCGGAAACGGGTCCCAACATCTGAGTAATTATTTTGTGATAGAGATAAGTTTAAGAGTAGATATTGCACAACAAGATCCCTCTCAAGCTTGAATGCAAACAAGGCAAAGGACCATATGACCTGAATGTAACATCTCATTACTCACGTTAAGGCTAAAATAGTAAGTATGAGAGAATAAGAAAAATGCATTGTTTCATACTCATGCGTATTGTTAGCATAAACGCACCTGAATTTGGATTTTTGCATATAAAAATAATTGTATATGCATTCATTGATAATTCCATGTATAATTGAATTGTGATGTAATACTACTCAGATTTTGTGAAATTATTGTATCAAAAATTTAATTGGTGAGTTTATTTGTTAGTTTTGAATTCTGGTGAATTTTATGAATAATTCTCAAAATTGTTGAAAATTTCTGGACTAGGAAAAATATCAATCGGCAAGTAAATTGATGTATGGAAAATATAGATAAGAAACCAAATGATGTTGGAGAATTGCTAAAAATGACTTTGAAAATTTCGGAGATGACTTGGAATTTGAATGAAGATGATATTGAAACTTTTAGAGACGTATGGAGTAAAGTTGAATTATGTTAAATCGTCTAAGATATAAATCCTTAAAATCTTCTAGAGTATGTTATTAGTTGAGTCCTGTAGCCAACTCCAATTAACAAAACGTTCTAGTACATTCTTCAATTACACTGTCTTGCTTAGATGTGTTTACTTTGTCTGAGACGATCCATCTATGACTTAAGTACTTCGTCTGAGACGATCCATCTATGACTTAATCATTTTGTTTGATCCACCTTAGACACCTCATCTTATTCAGCCTTTGCTAAAGTATCGTCTAGATTTGATGAATTGTGCCACATATATTTATCTGCGTACTTAACAAATTCATCAAAATAGTTCACACATCTATTACTATTAATTGATTTTCCTCAAAATCAATAGAAGAAGTGAACTCTTCTTGACTCAATAGACCCATTCCACGTTTCTTTTATAATTGAAAGACTGATTTTGTTACGACAATTATTGAAGACGAAGGCATCTAAGTGGAAAACGATTCTTAGATGATAACTGAATCGCAAGACATTATACGCAGTGTTTAAGACTTTTAGACGCTAGCTGAATTGCAAGAAGTTATACACAATGTTTAAGACTATTAGACGCTAGCTGAATCGCAAGGTTTTATACGCAACGTTTAAGACTCTTAGATGCTAGCTAAATCGCAAGGTGTTATACGCAACGTTTTAAACTCTTAAATGCTAGCTGAATCACATGGTGTTATACGCAGCGTTTAAGACTCTTAGACGCTAGTTGAATCGCAAGGTGTTATACGCAGCATTTAAGACTCTTAGACGCTATCTGAATTGCAAGGTGTTATATGCAGCGTTTAAGACTCTTAGACGCTAGCTAAATCGCAAGGTGTTATACGCAACATTTAAGACTCTTAGACACTAGCTGAATCGCAAGGAGTTATACGCAGCGTTTAAGACTCTTAGACGCTAGTTGAATCGCAAGGTGTCATACGTAGCATTTAAGACTCTTAGACGCTAGCAGAATAGCAAGGTGTGGTACGCAATGTTCAAGACTCTTAGACACTAGCTGAATCACAAGATGTTATACACAACGTTTAAGATTCTTAGACGTAATGTCTTGAATTGCAAGACGTTACACGCAGCGTTTAAGGTTCTTTGACGCAATGACTTGACTCACAAGACGTCATATGCAGCGTTTAAGATTCTCAGACACTAACTTGAATCACAAGACGTTATACGTAGCATTTAAGATTTTAGACGTAACGTCTTGATTCACAAGATGTTATACGCAGCGTTTAAGATTCTTAGATGCAACGAATTGAATTGCAAGACGTCATACGTAGCGTTTAAGATTCTTAGAAGCAACGTCTTGAATCGCAAGACGTTATACGCATCGTATAAGATTCTCAAACGCTATTAAATCGCAAGACATTATATGCAACGTTTAAGCTTGAATCTCAAGATGTTATACGCAGCGTTTAAGAATAAGGTTATAGAAGCATAGTATGTACGCGAGCGTAGGGACTTTTTGACTTAGTCTTTTCTTCAAAACTATCTTCTGCAAACTTTTTCCTTTATGGACTTTTGATACATTGAAACCTTCACTAGAGTTATATCTTGCTTTCTTCAACCTTTTTCTACTCCAAATTCGTTATCTATTTCTTTTGCCTCAAGAAAAACCTAACCTAAACCACTTTCAAGATGATGTCTGTGGGTGCATGAGAATTGGGGTTTCTTGGAGTTTTTGAAGATTTTGGATTTTTATCAAGTGAGTTTCTTGTTAATCCTTTAGAGTTGTTATTTTATGAAACAAAAATGGTGACTTATTAAATAGACATTTTTCTTATTGACTGTGAATAAAAGATGGAAATGTGGATCGTTGGATTTTTGGTCTAAACACATGAGAGAAATTGCAAACAGAATAGTCTTGTTTCTTTTAACCATAACTTCTTCTCTAGACATCCAAATGAGTTAATTTTTAATTTGGAGTAAACTAGAGGCATAGAGCTACAAATAATCTGAAGAAGTCGAATTTTGATACAGCCTCTAAGACTTTCAAATTTTGGATGGAAGTTGAGTATAGTGTATTATTACAGAATGAGAGCAGTCTAAAAAATTTGGAGTATAACTTTTGGATTTCTGAACCAAATGGAATGATCTTAGAGTCATTAGAAACTTAAGACAATGGGGAACCCTTTCCTAGAAGAAATTGTTACCAAATTACTTTATTTTCCTAATCATAATGTTCATGAAAAATAGACTCAAAGGTCTGGAATTTTGGGAGATGTTGTAAGAAAGAATGAGAGTTTGGATATTGTATGATCGTATAATGTTGAAATAACATTAGTGAATGAATTGTTGGTATTAAAGTACCAAAGACGTGTATAATGGAAATGAAGAGGCTAATATGATTATAGTTGTGATTCAAAGGAAATGAGAAATGAGTATTTAGTTAAAGTGAATGAGACATTGTTATTGTGAGAGCAAATAATGCTAAGAATGAAATGATGAGAAATTGAGTTATAAAATGCGAATGTGGATATAGTGTGAAATCTGATAAGATACCCGGGATTGTCATTGAGCATGCAATGTACTTATTCTGTATACACATTTGTGTATAAATGAATGCTTATAATTGTGCAAAGTTATTAATGTGTATGTGTGTGCAATGTGTATATTGCATAATTTTGATATGCAGGATAAATGTCCTCCGCATTCAGACGTTTCTAGATCTTGGAAGCAAATGCTAATTTGGAGCATACTGTGAGTCGATCTAGATGGTCTCATTTCATTGTTTGTTCTGATTTCAATTTCTGCATTGAATGACTACGGTTATGATTATTATGGAAGGTGAATATAATTGACATGAATGCAATTTGCTTATGTTGATGCCAGACAACGAAGTTCTAAGACTTGATGGATAAATGTGATATTGAAGTGCTATTTGTATATGAATAGGAAGAAATAAGTGTATTTCTCAACTTAATTGTTTAATGCCAGACTAAGATCCGATGATGAATATGAAAGCAAATGTGAAACCGAAAACATATGATATACTTAAATTATGAGAATGTGATGCATTTCATTATATGAATGCATGAAACATAAAGGTAGTTGTAACTGGAGTAGCCATCGAAAAAGATCTAAAAGCTCAGATTGTGAAAAAGAGCTTAAAGCTCAGAAAGTGTATAAGAGCCAAAGTCTCACTATGTAAAATGAGCCTGATATTCCCAACAGATACGGGACAGTTATCAATGAGCCCAGTATCCACAATGGATACAGGACAGTTTAGGCACTCGATCACAACAAAAGTAACAAATTGAAAGTGAGTCTCATATGCACTGCATATGCATGACATGAATGATTATAATGGTTTGAATAACTTCTGAATATGATATGTATAGGATGTAAAATGTGAAATGATTGATCAAGTGTATGTGATTCAATATGATTACTAAAGAAATGATGTGAATATGTGCACTGTATGTATTATGTGACTGTGTGAGCCATTGAGGATGGTCACTCACTGAGTTTGCAAAACTAACCCAAAAATTGCAATATTTTTTTCAGGCTTAGAAGAGTTACCCCGTTAGGCTAACGGAAGTATAGACACCACATTCAAGTAAGAGGTAGAGGTCGGGATCAGTTTGTATCTGCATTGTTTTTCTTTATTCTTTGTATCGAATTAAGTCTTTCGTAATTTTTGTATCATGTGTATTTGAATATGTTTCTGTATGTATTAACTTCCAAAATTGGGAATGTTTTGTAAATGAATAAAAATATGGGCCTGAATTGATTATTGATTTCCGCTTACGTGTATGGTAAAGTGAAAAATTTGTACCGAGTTTCAAGTTTTTGATTGTTCTAGCATGCTACCCTTGCGAGATTTGCACTTGGGGATCACTCAGGATGTCGAGTGCGTGTCTTGCTAGAGTGGGGTGCTACAATTTGGTATCAGAGCCTAGATTTAGTATCTTACATGGGGTTTTCTGAAATATGTGTTAAGGTACATGCATTTTAGACATGTCTTAGCATGCAGTGGCAACTGATCTCTAGTATGAGTCACGTGTGTTTGAGTCACACGCATGAGCATGTGTTAAGATTTTGAGCGAATAAAAATAGTGAAGAGAATGATGATCTGTCAGAATGTGAGAAAACGAAAGTTTGTGGATAATTAGAAATGGAAATAGTACATAGTTGGATATGATAAATAATGATTCAATGCAATTGTATTGGAGGATGTATTATTGAATGCGACCTTAATATTGTACTGTTAAGGTATACCCTTGAATGTTATATAGATATGAATATATAGTTGTGGATTATTTGAGGAAAATAAGGATATAAGTAAAAATGATGAGATTAAAGTGTACAAGTAGAATGTAATGAAAACAGAAATTGTTATGATCTTAAGAAGAAGAATTTAGAGCCGAAATGGTTGATTGATGAATATGACAAGAGTTACGATCCACCCTAAGAATATATTAGTGGAAATTGAGATTAGAATTTATTGATAATTATGCGTCAATAATTCTGAATTGATTGAGGATATATATATGGGAGATGAAATAAATGACAATAGGAAGATGAGATAGAAATGAGATAAAGAAAGGATGATAAATCAAATGAGAAGAGTTAATGCACCCAATATGATAGTCGAATCATCATGACATGATGTAACACTAGAAGAGCTAAATTCGAGAAAAAATAGGGTAAAATTGATGTTAGTATATGTTAATGCGAGGAAACCTCGATCGTGGCAAGGATAGAGAGAGAAATATTGTCTAGGATCAATTAAGATCAAAGTGTTACTATTGTAAGATGTAAATTGGAAAATTGTCAAAAATAAATCTCTGGATAGAATGGGATGACCTTGAAAGATGCACACCTAGGAATATGCAACAATAATCATGTCTAATACCTCATCGAGTTTTGGTAAATAGAATATTGTAAGAAATGATAAAAAGGTGATCTTCTTGAGGTACTAAGAATGTCTAATAAGCAATAATGGAAATAGTGGTTTGGTAAAGGTTATGTGAACAGTGTAGATGATAGTAATAAGAAATCTTCTTTCAAAGACAAATTTCACTGAATTAGATAGACGAATTAGATAGATTAAGCGAACCAGATAGTTTATTCTTAAGAATGAATAATGAAGGAATAAATTAGAAATGATATTGGAGTCCTAATCCTAACTGAGATTCAAGCATAAGAGGTAGAATATTCTACTGAGAGCGTATGTATTTTGTTGATGTAAAGTATCCAACTAATTGATGGATTCTTGAATTTGAGGTGACATTGCGTATAAGAGATACAAATCAGATTTGATGACTATGTTACCAATACAGGAAATTAAGATTTCAAATAAATCGAAATGTGTGGAGAAACTAGTATGAATGAACAAACATTAGAACAAGTCAACGTGAAATCAGACGGAATCAAATGAATTGAGAAAAATCATTCAAGAAGAGAAGTTAATTGGGAAACTGAAATTAACATGAGATAATATTACCTCATTGAGGAATTTGTTACCTAAGGAATTACGAGAACTAATCATAGGCATATAGAGTTTTGGCTATATTTGTTTGTGTAACAATGCCCCTGACAATATCATGAAATTGAAGATTAAAATGATCCAAGCAAAATTAGATCAATTAGTGACGACGATCATAGATGAGATATTGAATGTATTCGAAAAGTTAAGAAGAATACTTTGAATACTTGAGGAAACCCTACATATCATGGAGGTAGAAGCAATCATATGCCAAGTTTAATGAGAGTGAATCTTAACTTGATCGAATAAAGTGTTGGGTCGTATAATATCTGAACATGGCATATTGGGAGACCCAAAGAAAATAGAGGTGATGATAAAGTGAGAAACTACAAGCAATATATGAGAGATTCGGAGTTCTTTAGAACTAGCTGCATGTTGGATACTACTAGAAACTATTAAGGAGTTTTTACTGATCATATCCCTTGACAAAAATGTTCGAGGAAAAGTGTGAAAACCGTATAAGTGATGAATGTAAATAGAATTTTGAGGAATTATAACATTGATGTTAATTATATCACTTCGATTTGGAGATTTTTACAGTATATAATGAAGTTTCACATCAAAAATTAGGATGAAATCTAATGCAGCATAATCAAGTAATTTCTTTTTCATGGAGACAGGTTAAGTCTCGTGAACTGATTATTGATACATGATTTAGAAACTTGACGCTACAGAAATTGCGTTGAGAGCTTGGAGACATATAGGTACAGTGAAACATTTCGGATTTTATACGGATTATTAAAGTATGAGGTAATTATTGAGTTTGAAAGAAATGAAAATGAGACTGAGACAGTGGATAGGGTTACTGGAAGATTTTGATGTACAAATGAGTATTTCCCAGTAAAAATAGTGTTGTAATATGATGCATTGAACAGAAAATACAATAACAGTGTATCACAAATTTAGATATTAAGGTTACCAAACTAGTGCAATAAAAAGCATAGGATGTCGAGTTGAATTTTGGGCAAATCAAAGTATTATTAGCCACATTGAAATTTAAAAATTTGTTTGTATGAAAAGTTTAGCAAAGCCTAAATTAAGGATCCAGAATTGTGAATCTTATTAAGGAATTGAAAATGAATTTGAATTTTGAGTCTGAATAGGAAAAATGTTACTTTGGGATTGAAATGAGAGGTATATGTAGATGATAAAGATGATTAAGAAAAGAGATTTTTGGATAAAGTACAAATGGTGACCTAAGCCATACATCCTAGTAGGAATATGCCGATATGGCATTTACCAGCTAAGGATATAGAACCAAGTGATTGTATGTATGAGTTGCCAACAACTTTAATTGTTGGAGATATGCTTAAAGCTTATAATTTGGAGTTCATAAGAATATGAGGTCAATATATAACATAACAATCATTACGATAGTGATGTCATTAGAATATTGTATGAGGCATATACGACAAAAAAAAGTCCTTCGCCCTTACATTGAAATAAAGTGGGCCTCAAAATGGTCGAACAAAAAAAATTGATTTGAGAACTATAATGAGTGAAATGAATCTATAACGAAAAGTAAGTGACTCAAGAAAGACAAATGAATTTGGTGGATCAACATGGAAGTTATGGAATATAGTATGATAGACATAAGAGTTGAGTGTATTAACACTGAAGAGAAGTGAATTATCAAAGGAAAGATGAATTGTTTATGAGAGTATTACCTTGGTAAGGTGTGTTTAGATTAGGAAAAAGCATACATTAAGCAAGAATTGTATTAGTCCACATGGAGTCATTGAGAGCATAGGACCAATAACTGATGAGTTGCATTATCAATAAGATGTCTCAGAATTATAATGTGTAATATGTGAATATGCTAGCAAATCATGATATGATATGACAAAGATGTATTGTCGGCTTGCAAAGTGAAATTTTTAAGTAACCTGAATTATATTAAGGAAACAGTTAAAATAGTGTGATATCTGAAGAAATAATTAGAGGATTGATTGATTAAATTGGCTATGGTCAATTGAGAGGAATTATTCTAGTGATGAAGCTAAATGGGAACTGGAGAAGAATATGCGGAAGCAATACCCCTGCCTTTATGATCAATTTGATAAGAATTTCGAGGACGAAATTTCTTTTAAGGAAGGGAGAATTGTAGGATCCCATTACTCAAGGTAAGGCTAAAATAGTAAGTACGAGAGATTAATGAGAGATTAAGAAAAATGTATTTTTTCATACTCATGCATATTGTTAGCATATAAGAACCTGAATTTGGATTTTTGCACATAAAAAAATTATACATGCATTTATTGATAATTCCTGGTATAATTAAATTATGATGTGATACTATTGTGAATTTGTGAAATTGTTGTATCAAAAATTTAATTGGTGAGTTTATTTTTTAGTTTTGAATTTTGGTGAATTTTAGGAATAATTCCCAAAATTGTTGAAAATTTCTAGACTCAAAAAATGCCAATCGGCAAGTAAATTGATGTATGGAAAATAGAGATAGGAAACCAAATGATATTGGAGAATTGTTAAAAATGACTTTGAAAATTTCGAGGATGACTTAGAATTTGAGTGAAGATGATATTGAAACTTTTAGAGACGTATGGAGTAAAGTTGAATTTTGTTAAGTCGTCTAAGATATGAACCCTTAAAATCTTCTAGAGTCTGTTATTAGTTGAGTCTTGTAGCCAACTCCAACTAACAGACGTTCTAGTACATTCTTCAATTACACCGTATTGCTTAGATGCATTTACTTCGTCTGAGACGATACCTCTGTGACTTAATCACTTTGTTTGATCCACCTTAGACACCTAATCTTATTCAGCCTTTACTAAAGTATCGTCTGGATTTGATGAATTGTGCCATATATATTTATCTGCACACTTGACAAATTCATCAAAATAGTTCACACACTTCTATTACTATTAATTGATTTCCTCAAAATCAATAGAAGAAGTGAAGTCTTCTTGAATCAATAGACCTATTCCACGTTTCTTTTATAATTGAAAGATTGAGTTTATTACGATAGTTATTGAAGACGAAGGCATCTAAGTGGGGAACAATTCTTAGACGATAGCTAAATCGCAAGACGTTATATGCAGCGTTTAAGGCTCTTAGATGCTAGCTGAATCGTAAGGTGTTACATGCAACGTTTAAGACTTTTAGACGTTAGTTGAATCGCAAGGTGTTATGCACAACGTTTAAGACTTTTAGATGCTAGCTGAATCATAAGGTATTATAGGAAGCATTTAAGACCCTTAGACACTAGCTGAATCGCAAGGTGTTATACGCAACGTTTAAGACTCTTAGACGCTAGCTGAGTCGCAAGGTGTTATATGTAGCGTTTAAAACTCTTAGACACTAGTTGAATCGGAAAGTGTGGTATGCAGTGTTTAAGACTCTTAAACACTAGCTGAGTTGCAAGATATACACGCAACGTTTAAGATTCTTTGACGCAACGATTTGAATCACAAGATGTCATACGTAGCGTTTAAGATTCTCAGACACTAACTTGAATCGCAAGACATTATACGCAACGATTAAGATTCTTTGACGCAAGCGTTTAAGATTCTTAAACGCAACATCTTGAATCGCAAGACGTTATACGCATCGTTTAAGATTCTCATATGCTAGCTTAAATCATAAGACGTTATACGCAGCGTTTAAGCTTGAATCTCAAGATGTTATATGCAGCGTTTAAGAATAAGGTTATAGAAGCATAGTATGTACGCGAGCGCAGGGACTTTTTGACTTAGTCTTTTCTTCAAAACTATCTTCTGCAAACTTTTTCCTTTATGGACTTTTGATACACTGAAAGCTTCACCAGAGTTATATCTTGCTTTCATCTACCTTTTTCTACTCCAACTTCATTATATATTTCTTTTGCCTCAAGAAAAACCTAACCTAAACCACCTTCAAGATGATGTCTGTGGGTGTATGAGAATTAGGGTTTCCTGGAGTTTTTGAAGATTTTGGAGTTTTATCAAGTGAGTATCTTGCTAATCCTTTAGAGTTGTTATTTTATGAAACAAAAATAGCGATTTATTGTCCTATCATGAATAAGAGAAAAATAGACATTTTTCTTGTTGACTGTGAATAAAATATGGAAATGTGGATCTGTGGATTTTGGTATGAACACCCAAGAGAAATTGCAAACTAAACAGTCTTGTATCTTTTGACCATAACTTCTTCTCTAGACATCCAAATGAGATGATTTTTGATTAGGAGTAACCTAGAGGCATAGAGCTACAAATAATCTGAAGAAGTCAAATTTTGATGTAGTCTCTAAGACTTTCAAATTCTGGATGGAAATTGAGTATAGTGTACTGTTACAGAATGAGAACAGTCTAAAAATATTTGGAGTATAACTTTCAGATTTCTGAACGAAATTGAATGATCTTAGTGTCATTAGAAACTTAAGACAATGGGGAACCCTTTCCTAGAAGAAATTGTTACCAAATTACTTTATTTTCCTAATCAT